>JAJIBD010014192.1:0-40260 GCA_021461705.1 Cryptotis parvus
CCGGCAGTGGTGGCGGCAGCACAGAGCCAACCGTGACCTTCGAGGACCGGGCACGGCACCGCCAGAGCCAGAGACGCAGCCGACATCATCGCCGCTGCGGCGACTGGAGGGCCGTGACCCGCATCCCACCTCGCGAAGCCGCTCGGCCAGTCAGGAGCCGCAGCCTGGACGAGGTCGGGCCCCTTCTGATGGGGACAGGGAGCCTGAGGCACGAAGCCCCACGGTGGCAAGGGAGCCCCATCCAGGAGGAGGAGAGAAGCCAGGATTTGAGGAGGTGAGCAAGCGGGCGCCTGCCCGAGCCCTCAGTTTCCCCTTCTGAAAAGCAGGATCGGGAAGGTGGGGGGCTGCAGCTCCTCCCATCTGGCCCGCCGTGTCCCTCCTCGCAGAACCAACAGCCTGATGGTGCCTGGAGGCGTCGGGCTGGGCCGAGCCCTGGAGGACACTGAGAACCCACTGGTGCGGCCTCAGGTTGAGCTGGAGGCCGGAAAGGACACGGAGCCCGAGCCGGAGGGCAGCAGCGAGCAGGCCCTGCTGGCCGATGTGCAGCTGGACATGGGCCGTGTCATCAGCCAGAGTGAGCCCGACCTGTCGTGTGTCACTGGTACCACGGACAAGGCCACCACCGAGAGCACCAGCGTCGCGGTGGCCATCCCTGACATGGGCCCGTTGGTGGAGTCCACCGTGGTGCACAGTGAGAGACCCCCAGCCCTCCCCAAGACCCCCTGTCACTGAAGGGACCTCTGTCTCCTCCCTGCCGTTTGTATCACCTCCTGAGATTTATTTATATTTTGGGCTGTTTTTCTTGCCTCCAGAGATTATTTTTTCTTCTAAATCTCTGGGTCACACCTGGCGATGCTCAGGGGTTACTCCTGGTGGTCTTGGGGACCCTCTGGGATGTCCGGGATTAAATCCGGGTTGTCTGTGTGCAGGGCAAATGCCCTCCCCACTATACTTTCGTTCTGGCCCCTCATAAATTCTGATTTTTTTAAAATTTATTTATTTATTTATTTATTTATTTATTTTGCTTTTTTGGATCATACGTGGAGATGCTCAGGGGTTACTCTTGGCTCTGCACACAGGAATTACTCCTGGTGGTGCTCGGGGGACCATAGGAGACACTGGGGATCGAACCCAGATTGACCTTGTGCTACCTTCTAATTTTTACCCACAAAACTGATGCTGGCGGGGCATGGTCCCAGCCAGACACGGTGCGAGTGAACAGACGGCATGTCCCGTCTCGCCCTGTGCAGGGGGTGGGGGATCAGATGCGGTCCTGTGCTGGGCTCCCACCTGGGTGCTGCATCTCCAGCATGGTTCTGATGGTGCCTGTGGGTCAGGCGGCCGTGCCAAGACCCTGGGTCTCACAGGCGAGTCTGAACTTTGTCAGCGCGACATAGTCCGCATGTTCTGCCACCAGCAGAGATGGCTCTTCCCTACAGCGTCCCCATGTAAAATCGGGCAAGGCGAGGCGGGCACCCTGGTTCCAAGCCCCAGGCCAGGCTCCTTCCAGCACCCATGGTCAGGGCTGCTAAGCCTGACCCCTCCCTCTTCCCCATGCAGTAAGCAACAAGACGGATGGGGAGGCCAGTCCCCTGAAGGAGGCTGAGATCCCGGAGGAGGAAGAGGAGGAGCGAGGAGGAGGAGGGGCGGAGAAGAAGAAGAAGAAGAAAAAGAAGGAGAAGCGCGAGACGAAGGCCATGGTCCCCACAGCTCCATGTTCATCTTCAGCACCACCAACCCGTGAGAGCCAGCCCCGCGTGGCTGGGTGGGTGCCAGCTGCGTGGGGACCACGGGCTCAGGAGGCCTGTCTGCCCCCAGGATCCGCAGGGCCTGTCACTACATCGTCAACCTTCGCTACTCGAGATGTGCATCCTGTTGGTCATCGCGGCCAGCAGCATCGCCCTGGCGGCCGAGGACCCCGTCCTCACCAACTCGGAGCGCAACAGGGTGGGTACCCCGAGGGGCCCTGCGCCTCCTACCCCGCACACCATCAGAGACATAGGGTCTGTCTGGGAACTTGGTGCCAGCCCAGAGGGAGACACTGGGATGGAGACTGACCACACAGGTAGGGGCGGGGCCCCCACGTTGCCCACCGGCCACCTTCTGTGTCCTGCAGGTCCTGCGGTATTTTGACTATGTCTTCACTGGTGTGTTCACCTTCGAGATGGTCATCAAGGTACAAGCCCCTCTCAGGGACCCTGGGCTCGGGCTGGGGGTTTACTTCGGTTCCTCTGACTGGGAACCCAGTGCTGCCCCAGCTGGCCTATCTCAGCCCCTCAGTCCCCCCACCTCTGTGGGGCTGGGGGGAACATGCAGGACTGGGGAGAACCCGAGGCAGTTAGGACCCCCTGGGAGAGCTGTGGGGGCTAGCAGGCGTGGGGCAGGGCCCTGGCACCCATACGGGTCCTGATCAAGGGTTAGGTGGGGCGGGATCTTCCGGGACCCCAGCACCCTTCTTCGCCCCCCACCTCCAGACCCCCTAACTCTACCTTGTTCCACATTCCGTGGGCTACGCCTGGTGCTCCATGCCCCTCAGGATACCTGACTGGGTTCTGGAGCCATGCACAGGCCTCAGAGCCACACAGGGTGTCCCAGGCAGATGCCCCTGCCCGGGCATCTGCTCACCTGGTGACCCCTGCACCTTCCCCCCCAGATGATCGACCAGGGCCTGATTCTGCAGGATGGGTCCTACTTCCGGGACCTGTGGAATATTCTGGACTTCATAGTGGTGGTTGGTGCCTTGGTGGCCTTCTTTGGCGTAAGTAGCCCTGGTCGTGTCTGACTGCCCTGGCCTGTTTCCTGGGCCTGCTCAGAGGGGCACAGTCTTGGGCATCCCAGACCCTGGGGTGCTCTGTCCAGTACCACCCACTTCCCCTGTCCCTGAGCCAGCATGGTGTCTCGTCCCCAGGCACAGAGCTGGGCCACCCCAGCTTAGCGTCACTGGTACCCCTTCGCTCCTCCCGCTGAAATCGGTTTGAAAGGAAATTTTCCCAAATCCTCATGTTTGTCTGAATGTCTGAGTCCGCCTAGGATGTTTGTTGTCCCAAGAGGGAAATGATGGGAGCCTCGGAGCCGCCCAGCTCCTCAGGCTGGAAGGAGGCATCAGTCTGCCTCTCACTTGGGAATACCCCTCCCCCCATTTTGATAGAGGTAAAAATATTAATTATTCCTGGGGGGCCGGATCAATAGCACAGCAGGGAGGGCTTTTGCCTTGCATGCAGCCAACCCAGGTTCGATCCCAGGCAGGCATGCCATATGGTCCCCCGAGCACCACCAGGAGTAATTCCTGAGTGCAGAGCCAGGAGTAACCCCCTGAGCATCGCCGGGTGTAGCTCAGACAGAAACAAGAAACAAAAAATATTACTCGCAGGTTGTTGAAGGTCCTGACTCCTTCACTTTCTGCCAGTTAATTTGCCTGCTCCGGTCCCCAGACTGCTCTCGGAGGGTCAGTCCGGCCCCCTAGCTTTGAGCTTGAGGCGCTGGCCCTTGTGGAGAGGGAGAGGAGGGGGCTCTTGGGAAAATACCCCCCCTTCACTAGGAAGGACAGAGGCTTTGAGGTGCCGACAGAGAGACAGAAACCCCCAGATTCTGGATGGACGTGATGGGGTTCGAACACACTGTTTGGTTATTGCGTGTCACTGTGGCCCATAGTCACACAACCCCACAGTGTAAGAAGTGGGTCCCGCTCCTCTCCTTAGCAGCATGAGACTGTGGTGGATCAACTCCACCTTCCCATGGGCCCAGCTGGCCTCAGCCGTACTCGTTCCTCGGGAGGTCCCGTGACAGGGTCCCCCCACCCAGAGTGCCCTGATGTGGGTGTCGGCTCCAGCCCTGCCAACGCCTCCATCTTGAGCGTGAGAAGATGGTGTTCAGTGTTGGGGCATGTGGCTTCGGCAGCCCCCAGCCCCATGTCACCGTTTTCTTCAGCATCTGAGTGAAACAGGGTGGCTCTGCGCTCGGCACCGTTTCTGGGATAAAATGGTTGTCAGAATCTCAGTCTGTGAAACGGGGCATGGGGCACTTAAAAAGTTTTAAGGGGGCCCAGGAGCTAAAACAGTCCAAGAGCACGTATCCCCAGAGCCTGCTGGCTCTGATCCCCAGAACCGTGAGGCCCCTGAGCACTGGCAGGTACAGCTCTGCAGGCCCCTGAGCACTGGCAGGTACAGCTCTGCAGGCCCCTGGCACTCCGCTCATCTCCGGGCCCTTGTGCCAAACCACAGCCCCTGGTGGGTGTCCACCCCCAAATTGTAAGGTTTGGGGAAACAGGGTCACCGCCCACAGCTGAGATGCCAGGCCCAATCCCAGACCTCTCCACCCGTTCGGGAGCTGACACCTGGGTGGGTAGGTGACCTTCCGAGTTAGCCAGAGGGCTTGGTGGAGAATTCCCCTCCCCGGTCCAGCTGCCTCCTGACATGAGGTGGTTGGATGGGTTGGAGGCTAGGCCAGGAGGTGGGTAGGGGGACAGGTGTGGCCCTGCTGCCTTTGGAGATGTCCGAGAACCTGTCCAGGCGGCCGCCAGCCCCTTTGCTCAGAGAAATCCACCCCCGCCTCAGTGTCTGCTCCATGGGCCAGTTGCCTGGAGCCACGGGCCAAGACTCCTCCAGCTCGGCCTCCTCGTGAGTCCTCGGGGTCCACTGGGTTCCCAGGGGCCAGCCCCTCATCCTGCTGGTCAGCTGTGCTGGTGTTTGTGGGGCCCTTGCTGAGTGCAGTGGCCTTGCGGGAGCCTCCGCCTGAGCAGGGCTGAGCCGGGCCCACGTCCTGCTCTCTGAGCACCCTCGTCTCCCCGTTTCCTTGGCCCCCTGCTGCCCACGACACTCCTCATTGCTTCTCTTTCCCTCCTGCCCTCTGCCGGACCCTCAGGAGCGCTCTGGGGTAAATATCTCCTGGGACTTTCTGTGGCTTGGGGAAGGTGAGGGGAGTGAAGTGCCCCAAGAGGGACACGGGTGTCTCCAGGCCTTGCTGGGAAGTGACCAGGTGGGCTTGGCTGCCCGTTCAGTTTCATGCTGCCTGTTAGTGGGGAGAAAGGGAGTTTGGGCAGCACAGGATGCATGAGGTACAACCAGAGGGTTTGGGGTTCCCTAGGGTCAGGTCAGGGCCGAGGGTCACTGGCCCAGCAGGGGCGGGGGCCTGGCGGGAAGCCGGGGCAGGCCAGCAGTGCAGCCCCCGTGACTCCCCAGTTCCTGGCCTGGCTGCATGTCCTTGACGGTCAGTGGGGCAGGGATGGGGAATGGCCAGCCTGCCTCCCCGAGGGATTCTGCCTTCTGCTGCCTTGGTGTGTGTCCCCGCCAAAGGGCAGTTCGTGCAGCAGCCACGAGCCTCTGGTAGCTGCCCCTGTAGGTGGGTGGATCATTTACCTGGGAGAGGAAACACTGCGCTCCAGGGTGTGGGCGGGAGGGCCGGGGCCAGGAGCCCGGCTGTGTGCAGGCAGAGGCCCACCAGCTGCACCGCGGGGTTCAGGGAGGAGCCTGGCTCCCACAGCCCCCTGCGGCCTGCCTGCCCCACTGTCTGCCAAGGCCGGGAAGTTTAGGTTCTGCTGATGCCAGCCTGGGCCAGGCCATGCCCAGGAGCCCACTGGTGTTATGCCTCCAGCTCTTAGGGGGTACAGAAAGGGGGTCTGTGAGTGCCTGGGCTCCGTGGGGACCCCGTCTTGGTCCTTGGTGCCAGTGTCCCTGTTCTCTTCCCCTGCCCATCATGCCTGGGGACCCTCCTGCAGCACCAACAAGGCCCGTGACATCAAGACCATCAAATCCCTGCGGGTGCTCCGGGTGCTGAGGCGCGCTGAAAACCATCAAGCGGCTGCCCAAGCTCAAGGTGAGCCCCCCCCCCTTGGGCAAGCTCCGCCCATGAGCCACGCCCATCCCACCCATTGGTCCTGGGTGGGATGACTCTGGGCAAGCCCCACCCATTACCCCCCACACACACACACACACGCGCGTACACACACACACATACACACAGCAAGCTCTGCCTGCTCACTGGTCCTGGCCACGCCCCTTCAAGGAAGCGATGCCCAGTCCCCTGTCTCTCTCCACCCCGCACCTAACTCCAGCCCCTGGAGTGTTCATTCCCAAGTAGCCCCTCTGCCGAAGCTGCTGTCTCTCACCATATAATCCCTGACCTTACACTCCAGTGGGGTGTGGTTGTGATGTAATGTCTAAATCTGCCTTAGAAAAACTGGGGGTAGGGGTGCAAGATAAAGCCTTGGCAAGGATTATGTGGTGAAACCCGTAATGCGGTAAGGGTCTTTGTTCCGACTCAGAGGTTTCTGTCTCTTGAGTTCCGACTTGCACAGTGGTAATGCATCAGCCCCAGAGAATCCCCGTGGACCTTTACCCAGAGCGACCTCTGGTCCTCTGGGCACCCGACCCTAACAGGACAGGGGAACTACTGAGACTCTGTCCTAGCCTGGGTGGCCCCGTCCCCCTACCAGCAGCTGGAGGGCTCTGGTGTGCAGGGTGGGAGGTTGGGGCCCCTCCACTTATTGGGACGAGACAGTGAAGGTCTCTTCATGCAGACAGGAGCTTCACTTAGGGCTCATGCTTCCCCAGGTGCAGCTGTGGGATTCCCCCAAACCCTTCGTGGGTGGCCTGTGGTCCCTGGCATTGACCCTCACCCGCTGGCTGCTCCATCCCCAGGTGTCGGTGCGTGGCCCACTCCCGTCCCTTCTCTAAGCTGGCACTGCCATCAGAAGGGACACACACAGGCCCTCCTGGTGGCTCCAGGGGCTTCTGGGGGTGGGCGGGCCATGCCCTCAGCTCTGGGCCCTTGGGGCTGGCCCTCCCAGGCCGTGTTCGACTGCGTGGTGACGTCGCTGAAGAACGTCTTCAACATCCTCATCGTCTACAAGCTCTTCATGTTCATCTTTGCCGTCATCGCTGTGCAGCTGTTCAAGGGCAAGTTCTTCTACTGCACGGACAGCTCCAAGGACACAGAGAAGGAGTGCATGTGAGCCCGCCCTGCTCCCCGCTTTATCTGAGCCCACACCCGCCTGTGCTCAGGGCTTACTCCTGACTGCACTCAGGAATCTCTCTTGTCTTAGGGGACCAGGGATCGAACATGGGTTGGCCGCGTGCAAGGTCAGCGCCCTCCCCGCTGTCCTATGGCTCCGGCCAGCAGTCGCAGCTCTTTCTTGCTTGTCCCTGGGTTCACAACACTGGCCAACTGTGGCGGTGTGACCTGCTACCCCGAATCTGTGTATTCCTCAGCGCACCTCACAGCTCTGACAGTGAGCCTCTGTGTCCCCAGCCTCACAGGGTTCAACCATCTGGCCACCAGGCTGAGACTTGCCAGGAGAGACCCTCCCCCCCCAGGCCTCCTGAGCCCTGCTTGGTTAGCTAAGACACCCCTCCCATAAAAGGCCAAAGCAGTTTTATGGGAGGAGGTTGTCCTTTGGAGTGTAGGGGGTCCTTCCCAGTGGTTTCCTGGCCAATAGCTCTAGTAGTTCTATGCAGGGGGCTGAGGATGTGGTGCCAGCGGTCACCCCCAAACTCCTGGCTATGCTTGGGGCCCCAGTGACCCTGTGCCACAGATAGACCGGGAGGGGCCTGAGTGTGTTTGTCCAGTTCCGGTTTTGCAGCCCACACGCACAGCCCAGCCACACCTTCCCTCCTCTCTTGCCCATTTGCTTGTGTGACCCAAACGTGGCCACATTCTCACCCCTGGCTGGGGCTCGGAGTCACATGCCACACCTCCTGCCTGCTCCCACCTGCCTCCCTGGCAGTGGAGGGGCACAGACCCACCTGTCCACCTTCCAGAGGGAACTACGTGGACCACGAGAAGAACAAGATGGAGGTGAAGGGCCGTGAGTGGAAGCGACATGACTTTCATTACGACAACATTGTCTGGGCGCTGCTGGCGCTCTTCACCGTGTCCACAGGGGAGGGCTGGCCACAGTGAGTGATGAGGACATGGGGTGGGCTGGCTGCAGTGAGCGACTGGGACACGGGGACAAGGGCGGCCTCAGTGAGTTACCGGGACACGGGGGACATAGGGCTGGCCTCAGTGAGTGGCCAGGAAATGGAAAGGGCTGACCACAGTGAGTGACCATATCCATGGGGAGGGATGGCCACAGTGAGTGACCAGGACACGGGAACATAGGGCTGGCTACAGTGAGTGACTGGGACATGGGGGACATAGGGCTGGCCTCAGTGAGTGACCAGGACCTGGGGGACATAGGACTGGCTGCAGTGAGTGACCAGGACCTGGGGACATAGGACTGGCTGCAGTGAGTTACCGGGACACAGGGACATAGGGCTGGCCTCAGGAGTGGCCAGAAATGGAAAGGGCTGACCACAGTGGTGACCATATCCATGGGGAGGGATGGCCACAGTGAGTGACCAGGACACGGAGGACATAGGGCTGGCCTCAGTGAGTTACCGACACGGGGGACATAGGGCTGGCTACAGTGAGTTACTGGGACACAGGGACATAGGGCTGGCCTCAGTGGTGACCAGGACCTGGGGAGGGCTGACATAGTGACTGTGTCTACAGGGGAGGGCTGGCCACAGTGAATGACCAGGACTGCGTGGGCCCTCTAAGGCGGCCCTGGAGGCGGTCAGCAGCCTTCCCTATCACAGGGTTCTCCAGCACTCGGTGGACGTCACGGAGGAGGACCGGGGTCCGAGCCGCAGCAACCGCATGGAGATGTCCATCTTCTACGTCGTCTACTTTGTGGTCTTCCCCTTCTTCTTCGTCAACATCTTCGTGGCCCTGATCATCATCACGTTCCAGGAGCAGGGGGGACAAGATGATGGAGGAGTGCAGCCTGGAGAAGAACGAGGTGGGCGTCGGGACACGGGCTGGGGCAGTCCAGAGGCGCCGTGTGAGCATCTGCTCGCTGGAGGAGCAGAGCGGGTGGTGCTGCCTAGGTCACTGCCGGGGTCCCTGTCCTCATGGGCCGTCCCCTGGCATTCCTGTTGCTTCCCAGGACCACCAGGGTCAGGGCTAAGCTGAGAGGAAGCCAGGGGACAGCGGGGACACTCAGCCCTGATTCACCACCTTGCCCAGCTCCTGCCTGAAGCTCCTTCATGGTAGTGCCACAGACACTCTCTGGGGTGCTGGAGGGGACAGTCCAAGTGGAGTGGCTCCTGGCCAACAGCACTAGTAGTTCTATGCAGGGGGCTGATGATGTGGTGCCAGCAGTCACCCCCAAACTCTTGGCCATGCTCGGGGCCCCAGTGACCCTGTGCCACAGATAGACTGGGAGGGGCCTGAGTGTGTGTTTGCCCAATACTGGTTTTGCAGCCCACACACACTGCCCAGCCACATCCCCTGGGCTGCTGCCCCCTGCCCTGTCGCTGCTTTGGCCCTGACAGGGCATGTGCCCCCGCAGCGGGCATGCATCGATTTTGCCATCAGTGCCAAGCCGCTCCACGCGCCACATGCCACAGAACAGACACACCTTCCAGTACCGCGTGTGGCAGTTCGTTGTGTCGCCGTCCTCGAGTACACCATCATGGCCATGATTGCCCTCAACACCGTGGTGCTCATGATGAAGGTGAGCGGCGGGGCAAGGGGTGCTCAGTACGGCTCCTCCCGGGCTGGAGGGAGCCCCAGAGCGCAGCCCTCACGGGGGCTGCGGCTGTCCCCCAGTATTACTCGGCCCCCTGCACCTATGAGCTGGCCCTCAAGTACCTGAACATCGCCTTCACCATGGTCTTCTCCCTGGAGTGTGTCCTCAAGGTCATCGCCTTCGGCTTCTTGGTACGTTCAGGACCCCCTCTCCCCCTCCACACACCACCGAGGGCTGTTCTGGCTTTTGGATGCAGAGGGCGGGTCAGGAACCCAGGGAAGGAGGGGTCCCACCCCTACATAAGTGTGCCCTGTCAGCTCCGCCTGGAGACTAGGGTGCACGGTGGGGGTGGGAGAGAGGGAGGCAGATGGTCTCCTGAACCACAAGGAAGCCAGAGCTGAGGGTGGAGGCTGCGGATTTTGCGTGTCTGAATATGGGCCGTGTGTGTATAGGCGTATCTGACTGTGTCTGTGTGTATGAGTCTCGAGCAGGCCCTTGGCTGGCTCCCCGGGAGGTTCTGGCATTTCCAGTCAGTGAGGGTGGGTGGGCCCTTAGGCCAAGCTGGGATGGGCGGCAGGGTAAGGGCGTCCCCGTGTCCTGTGCTCAGAACTATTTCCGTGACACCTGGAACATCTTCGACTTTATCACTGTTGTCGGCAGCATCACCGAGATCGTCCTCACGGACAGTAAGGTGGGTCCCAGGGCGCCCCGGCTGGGTCCCCCATGGGAGCTGTGGAGGCGGGGCTGTAGGGCGAGCCTTTCCAGCTGTACAAAGCACCCTGCGTTCTGCCGCCTCCGGGACCCTCACTTGGAGCATGAGATGTCAGCCTAACCCTTCCGTTTCCCTGAACTGCCCCTGAGTCCTTGGCACCAGCTGCCACTTGGAGCACTGGGAGCCATCTGGGGTGGAGGCACCCTCACCTCTGGGTGTCTGCACGCGGAGGGAGTGTGGGTGGGGCCGGTACTATCTGAGGACCCATGCTGGGGAGACGGGGGCTCCAGGTGTGGAAGGGGGTGTCCCTCCCACCCCGACCACAGCTCCCGATACCCCACCCTGCAGCTGGTGAACACGAGCGGCTTCAATATGAGCTTCCTGAAGCTCTTCCGGGCTGCGCGGCTCATCAAGCTCCTGCGCCAAGGCTACACCATCCGCATCCTGCTGTGGACCTTCGTGCAGTCCTTCAAGGTGCATCTGCGTGCAGGCAGCCAGGCCTTGGTCCGAGCCAACCCCCTCCCCAAGAGCCAAGCCTGAGAATTTGTCCACTGCAGGGTCCTCCGCTGCCCCTGGGAGCTCTCAGGGGAGTGGGCATCTCCCTGACCCTCAAGGTTCTGGAATCAGTTTCATGCTGGGCCTGGGCAGTTGTGGGAGCCTGGCTGGTCTCCCGGCAGCTCCGACAGCAGACGCAGGCCCTGAGCCCCTTGCTCTGTGGGCGGGGAGGGCACCGAGACCACCCCCCCAGGTCATGCTCTCCTGGTGGCCCAGGGCCTGCCCCCGAGGTCCCGAGGTAGCCACAGCGGGTTGGGGGGCTTTGTGGGGTTGCGGCTGTTCACTGGATGCTGCACCCGGGCCCTGATGGGCTGTGTGGGGAGTAAGTAGGGTGCCCTGCCGGGACTCACACCTCGCCCGTCCGCCCGCGAGGCCCTGCCCTACGTCTGCCTCCTCATCGCCATGCTCTTCTTCATCTACGCCATCATCGGCATGCAGGTGCGGGGCTGGGGACCGGGATGCCTGCGGAGCCCGTGAGCAGTGGCCCCTAGCCCGGGGGCCCAAAAGGGTCTCTGTAGCCCGGCTCCATGATTATTTAAGGACTTAATCTGTGTTGGGGGCAGGGGGTTTGGGCAGACTGTGGTGCACAGGGGTCACCGCTGGTGGCACTCTGGGACCGTGTGTGGTTGCCAGGCTGGAACCGTGACCTGCTGCGGACACCCCCGCCCCAATTGGGCCTGTGGGCCCGAGTTCAGCACGCAGGAACCTGCTCAAAGTCTTTCTCACCCCTGTCTCTGTTTCGTCTCCATCCTGTCCCACTCCTGGGCTCTCAGTGATCACCTCGGCCTGAGGCCCTCCACGGGCCCCCTGCCCTCCGTCCCTCTGTCTCAGCCTTATCTGTCCAGACGCTGCTGGGAGCAGGGGAGTGTTTGCGGGTTCGAGGATGCTATTGCCCCCACCTTCACCCAGTGAATGCCGCACCTGCGTGCTCCCCCTCCCCAGGTGTTTGGAAACATCAAACTGGATGAGGAAAGTCACATCAACCGTCACAACAACTTCCGGAGCTTCTTTGGGTCCCTCATGCTGCTCTTTAGGTAGCAGCCGGGGCAGGGCGGGGTGGGCTCCCTCTGCACAGGCCCCGCTGACCATGCGTGTGGGTGCAGGAGCGCCACGGGCGAGGCCTGGCAGGAGATCATGCTGTCGTGCCTGGGTGAGAAGGGCTGTGAGCCGGACACGAGCGCCGGCGGGGGCCGCCAGGCCAGGAGCGCTGCGGCACCGACCTGGCCTACGTCTACTCCGTGTCCTTCATCTTCTTCTGCTCCTTCCTGGTGAGCTGGGACTGGGCGCTCTGTGGGGTGGGGCCTGGCACGTTTCAGGTCAAGCCCCCTATGCGCAGCTTCTCCAGAGCCTGTGTCAGACCCTCACAGTGGATCGGGCGCTGAGCCCAGGCCCAGAGCTGGCCCTGAGGGCCCCGTGTCCAGTGCTGCTCGGCTATGGGGGTCCCAGGCTGGCCTGCAGGCCTGTGCATCCCTTCTCACTCCCGTTTTCCTCACCTCCAGATGCTCAACCTCTTCGTGGCTGTCATCATGGACAACTTTGAGTACCTGACGCGTGACTCGTCCATCCTGGGGCCGCACCACCTGGACGAGTTTGTCCGCGTCTGGGCAGAGTACGACCGTGCTGCCTGGTGCGTTGGGTGGGGCGCTGGGGGAGGCTGGGGCATGGGGAGGGGCTGCCATGGAGGGTCTGTGCTAGGTGGCTCTGCGAAGGGGCCACCCGAGTGTCGCCCGCTCTGGCTGTGCTCTCTCTCTCCTCTCTTCCCCCAGGCTGTGTGCTCAGGGGCGGGGTTCACTCCGTCAGGTTGCCCCTCACCCCATCTTTACCTGCCTCTGTTTGGTTGTCAGACTCTTGGCAGCAGGGATGACCGGGGCTTGCCTGGCCACAGATGGGCCAGGACCTTCCCGAGACCTTTCAGAAGGAACGGAGTGAGCTTGGGGATTTACATACACAAAACAATTCCAGGGCCAGAGCAATAGGACAGTGTGTTGGGCACTTGCCTTGCACACAGCAAGCCTGGGTTCAATCCCCAGAACTCTACATGACATGATTCCCTTGTGCCCACCAGGAGTAACCCCTGAGCACCGCTGGGTGTAATCCAAAATCTGGTAAAAGGTCCCCAGATCCTGTGGGTCTGTGGTGTTGAGCGGGGTCAGGGCCTGTCACTGCCTGCCACTCAGGTGTGACTTTGAGCCTTGGAGTGGGGTTGGCAGTGCTGCCACGGAGGCTGCAGCTTGGATTAGAACAGGGGGTGCTTGTCCTCCATGGTGGACGGCTTTGGGGAAGGCCTGGGCAGGATGGCTGGACTCTGCACAGGAAGTTCCTGATCTGCACCGGGGACCCTCTGTCCTCGCCGTGCCAGCGTGGGGCTTTCTCTGACCCCAGCAGCTGCCCACAGCACCCCAACTCCATTCTGCTGAAAGGGGGGCTCACTGCCCCCTTGACTGGTGACAGACCTGAGGGGCACCCCCTGGCTGTGACTCCTCTGGAATGGGGTGGTCGCCTCGGGGACCCCTTCTTCAGGACAACCACCCAAGACCACCCATGCCATGTGTACCCCAAATCAGCTGCCAGGCAGGAACCGGGCCTGGGGAGGGCTCCAGCACCCCTTTCTCCCTGGAGGGAATCAGAAGGGCCCCCTCACCTCTCCAAGCTGCCAGGTGGGAGAGAAGCAAGAAGCGTCTCGAAAGGGCCCTTGTGTAAAGAACAGATGGAGATGCTCGGGACCCCCAACCCCCGGGAGACCCTTGCCTCCAGCAGTCCACTGCCAAGGACACCCTGGCTGTCCACACATGACACACGCAGGGCAGGCTCAGCCCCCCACAGACCTTGCTGGTTGGTCTCTGCCCAGGCAACTACCCGCCACACTGCCCACAGGCTGGGCCTGGAGGAATTCATGGTGCCCAGCTGAGAAGGCGAACCCCGGGGCCTGTAGAGTTCCCTGTGGCCGCCGCTCTGTGAGCTCAGGACAGACTCTGGTGTGCATGGGAATTTGGAGTGCAGTGTGGGGCTCAGTGTGCTGTCCCCGGACTGGGGAAGGCTTGGAGCTGGGGGTGCTGTCCCGGCCTGGGGAAGCCGCGGAGCTGGGGTGCTGTCCCGGACTGGGGAAGGCTTGGAGCTGGGAGTGCTGTCCCCGGACTGGGAAAGGCTTGGAGCTGGGGGTGCTGTCCCCGGCCTGGGGAAGCCGCGGAGCTGGGGGTGCTGTCCCCGGCCTGGGGAAGCCGCGAGCTGGGGGTCTTGTCCCCGGCCTGGGGAAGCCGCGGAGCTGGGGGTCTTGTCCCGGCCTGGGGAAGCCGCGGAGCTGGGGGTGCTGTCCCCGGCCTGGGGAAGCCAGCGAGCTGGGGGTGCTGTCCCCGGCCTGGGGAAGGCACCCGCTGACCCTGTGCTTCCCTTGCAGCGGCAGGATCCCGTACAAGGACATGTACCGAGTAGTGCGGGTCATCTCGCCGCCACTGGGCCTGGGAGAGAACTGCCCGTACAGGGTGGCCTGCAAGGTTGGCCCCGCTGCCTGCTGGCCTGGCATGGGGCACGCAGCCCCCCTGGCTCCGTGCTGCTCCCCACCCCACCGGGACCCTCGTGTTGCTTTCACTTGAGTTCAAAGAGGCCCAGGGCCCCTCAGGACCCTCCAGATAGCAGCTGTGGCCAGAGACGAGGTGCGGGGCCAGGACAAGGCAGGGCTGAGCTCAAGCTTTGCACGAGCACACCCCCGAAATCAAATAGGGGTGCTCGGGGCAGTGTGAGGGTCATGTGTGCTGACAGCTGCACCCCCCAGACAGACAACAGCCACACTGACATACATGCACTCAGACACACGCACGCTGACACACATGCAGGTTTATACATGAAAGACACACATGGGCGTACAGGCAGACATGTACGCATGCTGGCATCTATAGACTCACATGCTGATGCATGCACTCACACGGACCCACATGCCCAGGCCACTCTGTGGGCTGCAACTGTTCTTTGGGCTCCTTGTCCTGCTAGAAGCTGCCACCGGGCATGGGAGAATGATCAGACAAGGGGTGATGAGGTCAGGGGGCCCGAGTGGCAGCTCCCGATGCCAGGGGACGGCGTCTGCAGCACACAGCTGAGCACCCTTCGCTCTACCTGGAGCCCTTGTTGCTCTAGGGCTGGGCCTGTCAGCGTGAAGGGCTGCCGCGGGGACAGCGGCCTCTGCTTGGTCTCTTTAAACTCCAGCCGTGCCACCGCGGCAGCATGTGGGCGGGCCTGACTCTGCCCCCTGGTTCTATCCTGTTGTTCCACAAGCCTCGGGGCGCGGGTCCCAAGAACCAGTCACCGCATCCACGTCAGGGGATCACGGCCTCCACCGCGGGCTCCGGGCAGGCCCGGCCAGGGGCAGCGAGAGGACACCGCAGCCAGAGGCCCGTGTATCCGGTTTATAGTGTCCACACACAGCCCTAGCACCGTGCCTCGGCGGCCACGCCCAGTCCGAGCATGTGTGGGCGCTATAAACCCGGCCATAGCAGCGTGCGTCCGACCTGCTTCAATTAACAATCTCCCTATTCTTCTCCTGTGTGTCCGTGTGTTTCTCCCCGTCTGTGCGCGCGGTCTGGGCCCCTCGGGGTGCCCTGCCCCGTCCCTGCCCACCCCATCCCGCCCGTGCGCGCCCCCTCCAGGAGCAGCGGCCGCATCCATTACACTGAGATGTACGAAATGCTGACCCTCATGTCGCCTCCGCTAGGCCTCGGCAAGCGATGTCCCTCCAAGGTGGCCTATAAGGTAGACGCCCCTTCGTCCTGGACCTGTGGGGCCAAGGTGGGGGCAGCTAGCAGGGAGCCAGCGCTTGGCAGGGATGAGATGGTCATCCAGGGTCCAAGTGAGGAACTCCCTGCCACCCGCCCTCTGTGCCCTAGAATGGCTGAGGGTGGCCAGCACCCAGTAGGGTGCTAGGCAGTGAGGGTGCAGGCCCAAGGCCCCAATGTTGGGGGCATTCTTGGCACAGGGGGACACAGCCCAGCACTGGACAGAGGTCAGTGGGTCCCACCTTGAGGGCTGTTGCCACAAGCCTCCTAAGGCCCCACCATTGTTCGGCTCCAGAGAGAATCTCTTCGAACGGGCACCCTTAGAGGGCCCCCAGCACATGGTTGCTGATGCCCAGCTTGGGGCAACTCTGGTGCTGCTCGTGGCCACACCCAAGGTCACAGGGCCAGCACAGGGATAAAGGGGGCAGTGGGGACCCCTCCATTACAAGCACAAAGCTACTCTCTGCAAAGGATCTGGCCGTTCCCCTTGCACCCTTCCAAGGGTGGGGGCTGCGACCCACCCTCTCCTCCCCTGCCTGCTCCCTCCCGGTGCTCCTGCCTGCGCCCCATCTGCACCTCACCCTGTGGACACGCTGGAATGTGCATGTCCGCTGCCCCCTCTCCTAGACTCACAAGGGGGCATCAGGGAAGCAGCTCTGCAGGTGGCCAAGCCCATCTGGGTGTCCTCGGACCACGGGGCTGTGCCCCCTGAGAGCTGCTCGGAGCCTGCAGCCCTGTGGGCACCCAGAACCCGGGAGCGGGTGCGGGTGGGGTCCTGGGCGCCTTCTTGGCTCACCATGGCCTCTCCGGGCGTCGGTCTCTCCTGCTGCTGCTGCTCTGTCTGTTGCGCAGAGGCTGGTGCTGATGAACATGCCGGTGGCCGAGGACATGACGGTGCATTTCACCTCCACGCTCATGGCGCTCATCCGCACGGCGCTGGACATCAAGATCGCCAAAGGTGAGCTGGGGCGGGGCCTGCGAGTGTGCGCCTGAGGACATGCGTGTACGTGGACTCCTGTCCTGCCCGGAGCCCATCCCTTCCACCGTTTCCTTCCTTGGCTGGGCCGTGGGTCAGGCCTGGTGACTTCTGGACGGGAGCTGCATGTAACAGGTGTCACGCATGCGGGGCTGTTCTCCCACCTGTTTGCCCTCTGGAGTCTTTGGGCAGTGATGATACATGAAAAGTGCCGCCAGTTCTTGGGGCCCCCAGTCTTGCTGCTCAGGCCAGAGCAAAGCCCTTGGTAGAATCCAGGCCTGGGAGCTGGAGCAGCCCACCTGGGTTCTATCCCCAGCGCCCCAAGCATTGTGGCTGTGCCCCACGCAAAGAGAAGAATCTTGGGGCTAAACTTGCCCCCGCCAGCTCCAACCCCCACCCTCTGCAAAGTTATTCCCAAAATTGGGTGCTGGACGGGGCTGCTGCAGGATTGGGCGCGGGATGCAGCCGTGGCCGCTTGGGGTTTCCATCCACTGCATCTGCAGGAGGCGCTGACCGGCAGCAGCTGGACTCAGAGCTGCAGAAGGAGACTCTGGCCATCTGGCCCAACCTATCCCAGAAGATGCTGGACCTCCTGGTGCCCATGCCGAAAGGTGGGGGCGCGTGCGGTGGGCGCCCTTGAGGGGTGGGGCTCTGCGGCTGCGCTCACTCGCGCTGTGTGTGGCAGCGTCCGACCTGACGGTGGGTAAGATCTACGCGGCCATGATGATCATGGACTACTACAGGCAGAGCAAGGTGAAGAAGCAGCAGCTGGAGCTGGAGGAGCAGGTGAGGCCGGGCCGCCTGGGGTCACTGCCTGGGTCACACACTCGAGTCAGGCGCGCGTCCTGACTTCCTGTTCTCCTGCCAGAAAAACGCACCCATGTTCCAGCGCATGGAGCCATCCTCACTGCCACAGGACATTGTGGCTAATGCCCGCGCCCTCCCCTACCTCCAGCAGGAGCCGGGGCCTGGCCTGTGAGTATCCCGAGGGCCTCGGACACACCTGGCCCTCCAGGGAAGACCCTAGCGTTGGCCCCGGCCACTGTGCCCCGAAGTGAGCTGCTTCGCACTCATCACCCCTGCACTCTGATTCCGCCATCAGTGAACCGCCAGGTCACTTGTCACGTACCCTGACCCGGGGCTGTTGGGGCGGGGGGGGGGGGCTGCACCCCTCTCTTATAAAGGATCCCCTGACTTGCTGCTCACACTGGATCAGTGTTTGTTGGGGACCGGTGTCAGTCGGGTTTGACACTGGGTTTGACAGGCCACCTGCTTGCTCCTGGTCCTCCAGGACAAGCGGCAGGAAGTGGTGGGGGCCGGCCAGGAGCCCCCGAGGCAGCAGCGTGACAGGGACAGTCGGTGGTGCCCGCCCACGCTCACGAGTCTTATGAGTCCTTGTGAAGCTCAGGGAAAGGTCTGACCCCATCTCTCCAAGGCTCTACAGCCTGTGGAGATGTTGGTCCTGGCAAGCATCTGAGGAGACGAACAGGAGAGCCGGCCGGGGCGAGACCTCCTGGGACATCCTGTGCAGGACCCCAGATTCCCCTCAGTCATGGAACCCCAGACCTTGGCGCCGATAGTGAAACTGGTCCTTATGCCAAGTTGTGGGGCCTCAACTCTCCTCTGGCTGCTCAGGGTCCCTCAGTGATGGCCCACAGCCTCCTGCTGGGTCCCCCTCGGGGCCACATGGGGACATTAATGACCACGTGCTCACGGGGAGCACTTCTGAAAGAGCCTCAGTGTCTTCTGTCCTGCGAGAGAGCAGAAACAGGACAGTGTGGGTGCAACGAGGTCCTCTCGGCCTGTGCCCCTCTGAGCGCGACTTTGCCCCCCCCAGGAGTGGCCGCAGTGGCTATGTGTCTGCAAGTCCGCTTGTCGCCGCAAGAGCTGTTCCAGCTGGCCTGCATGGACCCCTGCCGATGATGGGCAGCTGCGGGAACAGGACTCTCTGGTGAATGAACGAGGGACAGCCCCTCACAACCACAGCTCAGGCGCCCCTTTCTTACCCCTTACCAGGACCCCCGTGGGCCTCAGGCCCTCATAACTACCCCTGTGGGAGCACAAGGCCCATAGGAGGCCAGTCCCTCAATGGAAGCCTCAAGGGATGCGGGCCCCTGCATCTAGGAGGGCGCCCCCCCTAAGCATCTCTTGACCTCAGTTCCCCAGGGCCAAGCTCAGCTGACACTGACGGGCCCCAGGACCATGGGGTGGTGTGGGGTTGCTGAGCACTCCCATAGTTCAGGGTGAGGGGGAGACCACGACCCCCACATGGGTTGCCTGAGAGGGAGCCTTGGCTGAGCCCCCGTGACCCTGCTTGTACTGTCCACACTTCCTGAAGCTGCCCCAGTGGCCATAATGCTCACACGGGCCTTTGCCCACAAGCTGATGGAAATCTGCAGATCACAGGGCGGGGCGCGGTCATAGGGATCCCTCGCGGCCGTGTCCTTCCTCCCGCAGGGCTGAGCCCGGACGTCAGAGGCTGTCTGTCCTTCTCGTTGTTGGTACCTGTGTCTCCACGCCACCACTCACCGCCGTGTGTCTGTGTGCGTGTGGTGTCCCCGTGTGGAGTTGCCCGCATGCCCCCTCCCTCCCTTCTTGGGATAAAGCAGCTGTTTGCCCTCTGGGTACTGCTGACCAGCCCCTGTGCTGAGACAGGGCCTGCCGTTCCCGTGGGTCCACCACGCAGGCGCACACAGAGCGGGGCGTGTGGCTGAGCCCCCGCAAGCGTGGCTGTGTTTGTTTCCAGGAGCCAGAGGTTAGTGCATTAGGAAGCGGGCAGCCCTGTAACCACGGCTACCTTCCTCCGGACACACGGGAGCAGGCGGGATCCGGGAAGGCGCTCCTCTATGCCACGCCTGACCGTGGATCCCCAGGTAACGAGCAACCGCCACGCCACATGGCGCCCTGGGCAGTGGCCGCCTGGGCTGGAGTGAATTAGTGGGTTAGGACAGGACAGCTGATGGTTCCAGGTGAGGCCCCAGTGGTCCGCCGGGACCCACGCAGAAGCGCACTCCTGGCCGGGACCCTCTGTCCTCCCATGTGTGTGTCCCTGCCCCCCCTTCTTCCGTCTGTCCGTGTCATGTCAAGTTCTGACAGACGTCAATATCTGTGACGGATCTGAGGGGCAAGAATGAACACAGGGTCATCAGACCTGGTGTACCCAGGGCCAGAAAGACCCCGAAGGGGCGGCTTCACAGGGTCCCCCTGGGCCTCCCTACCAGAGAGCAGAGATGTGCGGCCTGGGTGCGGCAGGGCGGGCCGGGCCAGAACACAGATGCCCGTGCTGATGCCGTGCCTGCCACAGGTGCTGGCCGATTCCAGCCCCATGCGCCGCTCCTTCTCCACCATCCGCGACAAGCGCTCCGGCTCCTCTTGGCTGGAGGAGTTCTCCATGGAGCGCAGCAGCGAGAACTGCGTACAAGTCCCGGCGCCGCAGCTACCACTCATCCCTGCGGCTCTCGGCCCACCGCCTCAACGCCGACACGGGTGAGGGTCTTCGTGGGCCCGGGTGTGGCCTTGCCCTTGGGGAGTCTGCCCTGGGGCTCCTGTCTAAGAGGGTGCGCTGCAAAAACCAGTCACTAGCCTGGCACCACCCCCAAAACCTCTGCAGAAGCAGGAGTCGGTCAGACCAGCATGACAACGCCCCCACTTCAGGCCACTGGGCCCGACCAGCTGGTGACCAGCTACTGCCTCTACTGCATGCAGGCCACAAGTCTGAGAGCCACCGTGCTGGCCGGGAGAGGGGACGCTCCAAAGAGCGCCGGCACCTGCTGTCGCCTGACGTGTCCCGCTGCAACTCGGAGGAACGAGGCGCCCAGCCCGACGACGGCTCCCCTGAACACCCGGCCGTCCCGCTCACCCAGCGAGAGCAGGGCAGCTACCCCCAGACAGGTGCAGGCACCAAGATGGAGCTTCACACACGCCCAAAACGTTCCCCTGAGCTGTCTAGTGCAGGACCCAGACCCCCTGCAGGGGGAGGGAACAGGCTCAGGCAGTCACAGGGGTCTGGGCACCCGTGGGGAGCGGGGCAGATTCAGCCCCTAGTGTTTGAAGCCTGAGAAGGCTTGGGGAGACCAGCACCCCTCTTCTGATGGGTCTGTTCCCCTGCAGGGCACCGGCTCCCTCAGCGAAAGCTCCATCCCATCCGTCTCGGACACCCAGCACCCCCAGACGCAGTCGGCGGCAGCTCCCCTCTGTGCCCCCAAGCCGCGGCCCCTCCTGTCCTACAGCTCAGCCCAGGGCAGCCAGGAAGGCTCCCCGCTGGCAGCAGCGGTGCACCTGCCTCCCCGCAGCGCTACATCTCGGAGCCGTACCTGGCGGGGCAGGAGGACACGCATGCCTCGGACTGCGGTGAGGAGGAGACGCTGACCTTCGAGGCAGCCGTGGCCACCAGCCTGGGCCGCGCCAACACTATCGGTTCTGCCCCGCCGCTGCGACATGGTTGGCAGATGCCCAACGGTCACTACCGGCGCCGGGCGGGGGGCCCTGGGCCGCCGGTGACCTCCTGAGTGACACGGAGGAGGACGACAGATGCTAGAGCCGTGCCCAGCCCCCTGCATGCTCCTCGCACCGCCGCCACTGCAGCCGGACCCTCGCCAGGGACCAGGCGCCCGGCGGACACCCCCAACTGCTCTGCTGTCTGTGCGAGGCTGGCACAGTCCTGCCTGGGGCGGCCCGGCCCCACTCGCCTCTCCGAAGTCTGAGCTGGCGACCCCCAGCCGGCCTGTGTGCGCCTGCACATGGGGTCTGGGGATCCCCCCTCCCCCCCCACCCCCGCCCCCAGTGCGTCTCCTGCCCACCAAGCGGCGGGGCCCAGGGCTGCCACAGCAGGACCGAGTGAGCAAAGCCATAGCCAGCGGCCACGCAGCAGGGGCTGCCCTGTGCTGTGGACACCGCCCCCGGGGTCAGACTGTGTCGGGGTCACTTGAAAATATACCTCAGCTTCGACCGGCTGCCCTGGGGCCTTGCCACGCTGAGGGGATGGCACTGGCCACCCCCAGCCACAGGGGAGACCCCCCAGGGTGTCCCGGCACAGGAAATGCAGGCTCTGGGGTCTAGATTATTCTGAGTGCCACAGGCATGCGGACGGCCCTGACCAGACAGCCTCTGGGCTGCAGCTACCGGGGCTCTCGCTTTTCTTGGAGTGTTTAGGGAAGCTTGGAACAGGCCCATCTGCACCCCACATCCTGGGCATGAAGGATCCCAGGGTCCCCAAAGGGCTGTTCCCCACATCTGAGTGCAGGGTGGGGAGGCGGGTGGACTCTGCAGGGTGGACACCCACCTCTGCCAAGAGAGGGAGAAAGCAAGAAGCCCAGAGAGACTGGCCGTTGGGCTCCCAGTTCTGAAGGTGCCGTGATTGGGGGCACAAGGCTTGGGCCTCCCTGACCTCCCCCCACGGTCTCATGTCCAAGGGTAGGGCTGGGAAGTGCCTGCACCCCCCACAGTCCGCCAGGAGAGCAGGCTCCTTGGAGAAGCCCCCCCTCTGTGCTGACCAAAAGGCCACTCTGCTCTTCGCCACTGGTCCTGAGTGCTTCTTGAGGGGTGGAACCAGGGACAGGCCGACCCCCTCTAGGCTCTCTCCTAGCCTAGGAAGGACAGGCAGGGGGCTGGGAGCACTGCCCGGGCGAGTGCTGGTTAGACAGGGCCCAGGTCTGCGTGTGACGAAGGACCAGCAGCATACAGAGGTGCCATACAGATGCTGGGCTTGGCCTTGGGGGCGCCTCTTCCAGACTCCTTCCGGGAGGCCCCAAGCCAAAGACGCCAGGCCTGGGGTCGCCCGGTGGGTGGGGTGCACCCCAAACTGCTCCGCTCACCCCAAAGTCCTCGTGCTTCCTTCTGCCTCCCGCAAGTGCTACACTAGGGCCTCTGCCAGCATGCCAGCCTCATGCCCACCTCCCGAACAAGCCATGCGATTGTACATATGTTCTCGAAGCTCGAGCTCATTCCCGGGATATGGACGATCTGAGCAGGCCAGGTCAAAGGGAGGACGGAGGGAGGGGGTCGGACCTGGGGGGTCTCATAGGTGACACATCTACTCTGGCCCTGCCACGGCTTTGGCCTCCCTGAGGTCCATCCTGGCGCCCTGGGGGTGAGTGGCAGCTCACACTCTGAGCCTGGGGACACAGAACAGGTCAGTGACCTGTCCCCTAGGGAACCACGAAACAAGCCAGTCACCAACAAGCAGCAAACTTCATCTTAATGAAGAAGATGATGGGTGTTTGGTTGAATCTGGGAAATGAAAGTGTTGGGCCCGTGAGCAAGCCGCTGCCATCCGCCTCCTGCATTACCTCGTGCCTTCAACCAGAGTGGTCGTTCGGCTGCCCACAGCCTTTGCTGGTGCAGGGTGGGGGCAGCTGCCGTGACAGATGCCTCCGGTCTGGCCCCTGCACAGGCTCGAGGTTCTGGCTTTGCCGTGGGAGCCCATGAGCTGCCCCAGCTCCCGGCATCTCCCCATCTCCCTTCACCTCCTCTTAGCGCGCTGATGGGGGGTCACTCTCGGCAGGGCCCAGCCCACCCGCCACGACCTCCTGTCCCCATGGGCACTTGCACCAACATCCTAAGAATCCTCCCAGTACAGTGCCGTGATCCTCTCGGGCTCCGAAAGTGCCCCCACCAGCCCGCCGGAGGGGAGAGCAGACACGAGGCCACGTCCAGACGGTGCCATTCCCGTTTACTCCTTGGTACTCAGTGGGCAACCAAAAGGACTGAACCCACCAGAATGGCCTGATCCCAAGTGGGCCTGGTTTGGGGACTGGAGGGGCATTTGTTTTCATTCCTGTCACCCACATGAGAACCACGGAAGCACGCTCCAAGCAGAAATCTCCAGAAGGGAAGGAGCAGGAGACAGAAGCGCCTCCAAGGGTCCGACTGCCACTGGCCCGTGTCGTGGGATGAGCAAGAGCCCACCAGGCTGAGCACCATCCAGTCTGCAAGCAGGACAGGGGCAACACGGGGTAACAATGGGGAGTATGAACCAGCCAAACTTACCCTCCCCCCAGCCGAAGTGCTGCCCAACTGTGGGCTGGACCCGGGACTGCCCAGGTCATGGCTACTATGTGAAACCTGGCCAAGAGGGAGGAAGGGGAAAGAAGTAGACAGACACCGCACGTGTTCTTAGGTGCATGGCTGGGGTACGTGGATCATGGGTGCATGGATACTGGACTTGCCTTCACAGGCTGTTCTACCCTGGCCAGGCGGGGGCAATGGGGTTGAAGGCAGCAGGGGACAGGCTGGAGAGCCTTTGCAGGGACTTGGGGAGAAGAGAGCTTGGCTGGAACCAGTGTGGGGACCTGCTCTGTGGCGGCTTGGGTTGTGGGTAAGGTGAGAGGCCGTGAAGACATCTGGAGCAGCTTTTGCCAGGGGACAGATGCCAGGCACTGTGGGATGCTCCGGGCTAGCCTCAAAAGCTAAGTCTGCAAGGAGGGGACTGTGGGGGCCAGGCCTGCTCGCTCCCTCCACAGGAGGTGCAAGACAGTCCCCACAATCCAGCCCCCCAGACGCTGACCTGCACCCACCGCACCTCCAGCCAGAAGGCTTCACGCCTGCTCGGCTGACCCCTGTAATATAAGTGCTCGTTTGGATCCAAAGGAAACCGACAATTACAGAAAGATGAACCAACATTCGTGGGTTTTTTTTGGGAGTGGGGGTTGGATCAAAGAAGTAAAAAAAAAAAAAACTTGTTGTAAAGAACGAAGCAGCCTGGTTCCTCCTCCGTGTGTTTCTTTCTGCGCCAGGATTTTCAGGCTCGTGGCCACTGAGGGCTTGGGGGGGGAGGGTGTGTCTCAAAGTGGACAACTCCGCCCTGGGAGACATTCTATTAAGTGTCCTTTATCTTCATGGACACTGCGGGGGAAGGAAATGTCCTCTGCAATGGGCTCGGGGACTCAGGCACAGAGAACAACTGGCCACCTCCCACAAGGGGATTGTGGGCCACGGGCCAGCCTCTCTGTGGTGGAAGGACAGGGAGGGCTGTTGTCGGGCGAGCATCTTCCTGTCTTACCAGTGGGTTTGTTATGTGGGGTCACCCCCTTGGGGGTTGGGGTTCTGCGGTGCTGGGCATGTGCCCACCTCTCCCACCCAGGCCCCCTGGGTTTACAGATTTTAACCCAGGCTGTTGCTTTAGCTGCACAGCCACCGCGGCTGCTGGGAGGGTAGCAGAGCTGAATAGGCGGATTCTGGGCACTGGGCAGTGCCTCACTCATGGTCAGCGCCCCTTCCTAATGGCTGTCTGGCAGGATCCCCACCAAGCTCAGGGGAGCCGTGTGAGCCACGGTGGTGTGGCTTCACTGAGGTTCCCTGCATCATTTCCTTCGCATCTAGACTCCGGGTCCAGAGGACGCCAGGTCATGGACCTGCACCTCCCGGTGCTGCCCCGGGACATTTATTACAAACAGCCTTTCCCAGCTACCATGTTCCTTCGTCCAGGACCTTGGGAGGTCCCCCTAAGCCTATGTTCAACTTCTTGAACACTTTTTTTCTATTTTGGGTCAAATCCAGCGATGCTCAGGGGGTACTCGGCTCTGCACTCAGGAATCACTCCTGGCAGTGCTCTGGGTACCATATGGGAGGCTGGAGATTGAACCCAGGTCAGCCGCATGCAAGGCAAATGCCCTCCCCACTGTACTAGGACACTGGCCCCTCCTTAAACACTTTAATACAAAACCAGGGGGCTCCTCCCAGAGGTCGATGGTTCTAGAGCTCCTTAAGCAGTGGCAAGAGAGGGAAGGAAGAGGGACCAGAGTGAGAGGACAGCGGGGGTGGGAGGATGGGGACACTTGCCACACATGCAGCCAACCTGGGTTCGATTCCCAGCATTCCATAAGGTCCCCTGAGCCTGTCAGGAGTGACCCAAAAAGCAAAACTTGAAGGGGAAAAGAGAAACTGCCCAGCCGAGGTCCAGCCCACCAGCTGAGTGGTGAGCAACAGTGCCAGCAGCCACCTGTCCTGTTCCCAACCCCAGTGCCCTTCCCAGCACCTCACGGTCCCCCAAGGATGGCCAGGGCAGGACGGGTACCCTGGCCCTGCAGCACCCAGGAACACAACCATGGACACGGAGAGGCACCCACAAGCCACAACATCAGGGGAGCAGGTGAAGACCAGGCTGTGTCCCGTAACAGGCGGTAGTTTGCAAGCCAGGCTGAGCACAGTCAGTGACAATCCCTAAAGGCACAATCCCCACCGGAGCCCCCCAAGCCCAACTGAGCATCTTCAGAGACTCGTTTCAGCAGTGCTGGCACTAAGGACAGGGGTGCCCCCCGGCCCCCAGGCGGCCGTTTTTTTTTAATTTTTTATTAACCACCGTGAAACATACATTACAAAGGTGTTCATAATTGTTCTTGGAATACAGATCCAGCACCCCATCCCCTCCACCAGTGCCCCATCCACCACCAATGCCCCCCCCCCCTCCCATCCCCCCCCCCGCCTTAATAGCAGTACCCCAGTTTCCTCTCTTTCTCTCTCTCTCTCTCTGTCTCTGCATCTCTCCCCCTCTTATTTTACACATGGGCAGCCCTGCAGATATTAGAGTAATCACTAAGTCCTTTTGTATATTCATGGTGAGTTTTAATCTGCCATTACAATTTCCCCTATTTATTAAAACACTGATCTATATCCTAAAGAATGCAGTCATTCTTATCTGTCCCCTTTTCCTTCTGACTAATTTCACTCAGATGATAGACTCCATGTCCATCCATTTGCAGGTAAATTTCATAATTTCATCCTTCGACAGCCGAAGTTCCTATGCCCGTTCTTTCCATCCCTTTCTCATTAGGAGACAGCTATAGTGAATAGCAGGAGAGGTACATCTATTTTTTAAAGGATGCCTCCGCTCCTGCCTCTCGGAAACAAGCCCTAATTTTCTTATTCTTCGGGTCTAATTTCCATATCCATTTCATAACAAAACAGGAGCAACATTCGTGGGAGGGAGTCATTGTCAGCGTGGCAAATAAAGTTAATGACAACAGTTAAACACCCCCCCGACACCCGCACCTGTCAACACACCCAGAGGCGGGCCAGGAACCAGGAATTCCAGCTCAGGCCTGGCTGTTGCCCCACAGAAAGGAAAGACAAAACCTTTCTTTGGTTTTTCTTCCTAATGGCTGTCTTCCTAATGGGGGGCGGGGGGCTGGGAAGTTGCTTCCTGTTCGGGCTTAGAATCCAGCAGACACAATGGCCCAGTGCCTTGACCCAGTGCTCTCCCCCAAATCCACCCACAAGGCCCCACCCCCAGCCTTTACCACCTGTCTACACTGTGGCCCTTCAGCAGTGCTTAGAGAAGGCCCATCCCCAGCGCCGCCAGGGCCAGCCCTACGGGCCCTTAAGAACTCTCAGGTGTGGCCTCACTGTCCTCCAGTGCCTCTGGGCCTCAGCAGCCCCTCCGCAGCAGCCAGACTCCTGAGCAGTCAAAACCAGTCCCGGAGTCTTTGCCCGCCCCGTCAGCCCAGGGAGGGAGCAATATCACAGAACTGCGTTTCCTTCGGCTCTGTGTTATTTTAAGGTGGGGGCTGGCCACACCCAGCAGTGCTCAGGGCGATGCCTGGCTAGGTGCGGAGAAGCAACCCCGGTGATGGTGGGGGTACCACATGGTAGCAGGGATCAGCTCGGGGCTGGCCACACTCAAGGCCTGGGCCCCTGAACCATCCCTGACTCGTGACATGCCGTTAGGACACCAATTCCTGAACATGACAGCGGTGAGTTTGCTTTGTGGTGGCTGTGGGGGTGGGTGTTGAGCTCTTGGCTTCACTTCCCTGCTTGGTCTGACTGACCACGGGTGCAGCCACCTGAGGAGTCACGCGTCAGCCCCAAAGGGTCCGCCTATGGCGTCTGCCTTGTGCCTGGAGTGTCGGTGTCTGGGAAGCCACAGGGTGGTCCCGAGAAGGGGACCACCGCCACTTGCCCCAAGGAGCCACAAGCCCTCCCTGAAGCTGAGCCAAGAGGTAAAAGGAGACGCCAGGGCATGGAGAGCGTGGGAGCTGGGCAGCCTCTGCCAACCGGCTGAGGTGCACAGGAGCGGGCGTCTTCGGGGGCACAGAGAAGGGGGCAGTTCTCAGGGTCCTTAACATCGAGAAGAACATAAGGTGGACTTGACTCCAGATCTTCCTTCCCCAGCCCCCTGTGGGCCCCAGAATATTTCAGGGCATCCTGGCCACAGCCAACCAGTAAGGGGGAAGGGCTGGAAGGGGGTCACAGCCAAAGGAGGGCAGACACGGCCATGACCGCTGGGGACACGTGTCTCCATCACGCCAGCGGGAGAGGGCGACAGCTCTCGGCCGCGCAGCACGTGTTTAGGGGTGCGGTGGGGAGGCGGCCAGGGCTCTCTGGGCTCCATGCTGAGTCCTGGTAGCCATGGTGCCGGGAAGGAAGCGGGCCAACCGGAGACAAGGGTCCTCCACCACCCCAACCTTCCGCCTCCCCACGTGCTTTCTCCTTCCCAATGTGGTTCCCCCAGAGCCCTGAGGCACCCCACTGTGGGCCGAGAGGGGTGATACCATCCCCCTCCCTAGTGGCCGCGGTGTGCCAACAATGATGAGGGTCCACGGGCCACTCTGTCATGGATCCAAGGGCCGTGTCCCAGAGGCCAACTTAAAACTCGGGTCCAGCCTTCTGAGTGGGCCCCCATTTTATAGCCTCAAGAAAGCCCCCCCCCACACACACACACACACACACACACACACACACACACACTGCTGGAGTGGAAGGGCAAAGCTGCGTGTCGGGCAAAATGAAGCTGAATTCTCAGGATGAGGATAAACCTACAGGAAGGAGCTGGGGGCGGGGGTCTCTGCTGCTGTCCCCAAAAGGCCTCCTAAAATGCATCGACAGGTGCAGGAGGGAACTTGGGCAGAGGGTGGGTGGGGTTCCCTGGAAACATCTGGGGAAGCAGAGCCTAGCACTCACACCAGCACGGAAACACCTCCATCCCCCACATGGAAATGGGAAAAAGTCTCCAGAGGCGAGGGGTGATGGGGGAGATGAAACAGGGGTTCGGCTCCAGTGGTGGGGAATAATTAGCCCAAGGCTGATGGCTGCTGCAGTGCTCCCTAAGAAACCTTAAAAGCAAACCGGAAAGGATTTAAGTGCTTCCAAGCACCATCACTATGCTCCAAAACCAAGCACCAGAGGACAGACAGAAGCAGAGCAGCTCAGAACATTCAGATGGCAGCGGCTGCACACCTCACACTGCAAACCACCCCAAAACCCCAACATCTGAGCTGGCAAATCAGGTGCCTGAACATAGCCCAGAACTGCCAGATGATAAAAGGGCCAAGGGCATTGCTACAGTCACACAACACAGGGGCCAGAACCATAGGACAGCAGAGAAGGTGCTTGCCTTACCAGTCCTGCATCCCATAGGGTCCCCAGCACCTCCATGAGTAATTCCTGAGTGCAGAGCAAGGAGTAACTCCTGAGGCTTATTGGATGTGGCCGAAACAACAACAAAAATAGTTACATGGTACAGTCTAGGTAATTTAAAAGTTAGAAACACTCGTGTGTGTGTGTGTGTGTGTGTTGGTGTGTGTGGGGGGTGTGTGTGGGTGGATGGGTGTTTTGGGGCCACAACTGTGATCAGGGCTCACTCCTGGCTCACTCCTGGCTCAGTGCTCAGGGCTCACTCCTGGCTCTGTATTCAGGCCTAGCTCCTAGCTCTGTGTTCAGGCATCACTCCTGACGAGTTCAGGTGGTCTTTATGTCATTCTGGGAACTAAACCTAGGTTGGCTGCATGCAAGACAAACACCCTCCCCACTGTGCTATCTCTCCAACTCTGGAAACACAAGCCTCAACGCTCAGGCTTACAGGTCTCAGAATTGCACTGTCTGATGGAACAGCAGACTCCACAGAATAAAGAAGTTCAATAAGAGATGAAGGTGGGGCCATGTCCGTTTCTCAAGATGAAACCCAGGAGTGGGCTTCTCTGAGCGAGTCAAGACGTGGCGAGATGGAAGAGCTTTCATGCAGTCAAGCATTCTCTAGAGGGGACCCCCTCCAAATGTGGCAGAGTGTCCAACAAGCAGAAGAAACAGTGGCTGATGTCAGCCCAAACAACAGGAGCTCTGGCGACATGAGGGAACCCTCAGGGGCTGGGGCACTTGTGTCTCGGGCATGTGCCATGTGCTGAGTCCCTAGAACTGTCTGGTTCCCCTGTGCAATATCAGGGGGCAGCCCCTCATCGCTGCACTGCAGGAAGGGTGAGAAGAAAATTCCAACAGTTGAGAGAGTGGGAGAAGCAGCAGAGACAGAGTGAAGGAACAAGACTCTCGTCCCTGTGGAGCAAGCACTGTCTGGAGAGCCGTGGGCTCATGCCTTCAGGAACAAACACACAACCACTATCCACTGAGAATTCTGCGGCCCAAGGAAATATTGTTGGAAAAGCAAAACCAAAGTGGCCTTAGATGGTACAGGCAGACAGACATCCCTGCAGCAGGCTGACAGTGCCAGGCACGGTGCAGCAAGTCCCCTGGGCAAAAGGGAAGTGCCAGAAGATAGGACAAATCCACAGAAAGAAAGAGAAGAAATAGTAAATGTGCAGACATGATCTTTGACTTATTCCTCATTCTGTGAATTGCTTTAAAGATAATTATTGAGGGCCCAGGAGAAAGCACAGTGGCTACGGCATTTTGCCTTTCACATGCAGACCCAGGTTCAATCCCCAGCACCTTTTGAGTCCCACCAGGAGTGGTCCCATGAGCCCCACCATGAGTGATCCCTGAGTGCAGAGCCAGGAGTCACCCCTGAGCACAGCTGGGTGCAGCCCCACCCAAATGCAAAGATAATTACTGAGGTTGGAGAGAGTAGAGTGGGCAGGCGCCTGCCTACCGAGGGGCAGACCCAGATTCGATCCCCAGCACCACATCTGATCCCCTGAGCATAGAGCAGAGCCAGGGGTGGCCCCCAAAACAAACATTTAAAAAATATGTTAAACAGAAAGAGAATAATGTGGCAGTTAGTTGATCACAATGTGTGTGTGTGTGTGTGTGTGTGTGTGTGAAGGTAAAATATTTGATGAAGGTAATATAAATGGAGTCCGGGGCCAAGCACAACAGGGAGGGTGCTTGCCTTGCACACAACTGACCTGGGTTTGATCCCCAGCATCCCATATGGTCCCCCAGCACCACCAGGAGAATTCCTGAGTGCAGAGCCAGTAGCCCTGCTGGGTGTGGCCCAAAAACTAAACAAAAAGGAAGTATAAAGGTCAGGAAGGTAAAACTATTCTGTGCTGGAGTTTTGAAGCATACAGGAATGGTGAAGCAGTGTTCAGATGTGGTCTCTGTGGGCCAATGCAGTGTTCAGATGTGGTCTCTGTGGGCCAATGCAGTGTTCAGGTGTGGTCTCTGTGGCTAAATGCAGTGTTCAGATGTGGTCTCTGTGAGCCAATGCAGTGTTCAGATGTGGTCTGTGTGGGCCAATGCAGTGTTCAGATGTGGTCTCTGTGGGCCAATGCAGTGTTCAGATGTGGTCTCTGTGGGCCAATGCAGTGTTCAGATGTGGTCTGTGTGGGCCAATGCAGTGTTCAGATGTGGTCTCTGTGGCTAAATGCAGTGTTCAGATGTGGTCTCTGTGAGCCAATGCAGTGTTCAGATGTGGTCTCTGTGGGCCAATGCAGTGTTCAGATGTGGTCTCTGTGGGCCAATGCAGTGTTCAGATGTGGTCTCTGTGAGCCAATGCAGTGTTCAGATGTGGTCTCTGTAGACCAATGCAGTGTTCAGATGTGGTCTCTGTGGGCCAATGCAGTGTTCAGATGTGGTCTCTGTAGACCAATGCAGTGTTCAGATGTGGTCTCTGTGGCCAATGCAGTGTTCAGATGTGGTCTGTGTGGCTAAATGCAGTGTTCAGATGTGGTCTGTGTGGGCCAATGCAGTGTTCAGATGTGGTCTCTGTAGGCCAATGCAGCGTTCAGATGTGGTCTGTGTGGCTAAAATGCAGTGTTCAGATGTGGTCTCTGTGAGCCAATGCAGCGTTCAGATGTGGTCTGTGTGGGCCAATGCAGTGTTCAGATGTGGTCTCTGTGGCTAAATGCAGTGTTCAGATGTGGTCTCTGTGGGCCAATGCAGTGTTCAGATGTGGTCTCTGTGGCTAAATGCAGTGTTCAGATGTGGTCTCTGTGGGCCAATGCAGTGTTCAGATGTGGTCTCTGTGGACCAATGCAGTGTTCAGGATGTGGTCTCTGTGGGCCAATGCAGTGTTCAGATGTGGTCTCTGTGAGCCAATGCAGTGTTCAGATGTGGTCTGTGTGGGCCAATGCAGTGTTCAGATGTGGTCTCTGTGGGCCAATGCAGTGTTCAGATGTGGTCTCTGTGGGCCAATGCAGTGTTCAGATGTGGTCTGTGTGGGCCAATGCAGTGTTCAGATGTGGTCTGTGTGGGCCAATGCAGTGTTCAGATGTGGTCTGTGTGGCCAATGCAGTGTTCAGATGTGGTCTCTGTGGGCCAATGCAGTGTTCAGATGTGGTCTCTGTGGGCCAATGCAGCGTTCAGATGTGGTCTGTGTGGCTAAAATGCAGTGTTCAGATGTGGTCTCTGTGAGCCAATGCAGCGTTCAGATGTGGTTTGTGTGGGCCAATGCAGTGTTCAGATGTGGTCTCTGTGGCTAAATGCAGTGTTCAGATGTGGTCTGTGTGGGCCAATGCAGTGTTCAGATGTGGTCTGTGTGAGCCAATGCAGTGTTCAGATGTGGTCTCTATGGGCCAATGCAGTGTTCAGATGTGGTCTCTGTGAGCCAATGCAGTGTTCAGATGTGGTCTCTGTGGGCCAATGCAGTGTTCAGATGTGGTCTCTGTGGGCCAATGCAGTGTTCAGATGTGGTCTCTGTGGGCCAATGCAGTATTCAGATGTGGTCTGTGTGGGCTAAATGCTCTCCGCTCTACCTAAGGCGAGCCAGAAGGACCAAGAGAGGGCCAGCGTGACAGGACAGTGAGTTGGGCATTGTCTTGCATGTGGTCAACCTGCTTCCGATCCCCAGCATCTCAGAGGGTCCCAGGAACATCACCAGGAGTGATCCCTGAGCACAGAACCAGGAGTCAGCCCGAGAGCGGCCAGATATGACCTCAAAACAAAATCAGGAAAAGACCCACGCCAGAAATACAGACCATGAGTGGAAGGAAGGATGGCTTGGGTTATTGACACACAATAACCCAAACCATGGGCAGAGGGGACTATGTTAATATGAGTATCATAGCGGATATTTACTGGGACTCAGGAAGGACTAAAAGCTAATCCACAAGAACATAATAACCAAACTTCAAGACGCATGAAGTGAAACTCATCAAGGAGAAAGACAAATTCACAATGGCAGTGAAATCACCAAATGCTTCTCTCGAAAAGTGACCCAGAGGGAGAGGGATGGAAGAAAGAGACACACAGAACAAGAAAGTGAGAGAGAGGGAGAGAGGGAGAGAGAGAAAAGAAGGAGAGGGAGGGAGAGAAAGATTAAGAGAGAGAGGGAGGGAGGGAGGGAGGGAGTGAGACAGAGAGAGGGAGTGAGAGAGAGGGAGAGAGAGAGGGAGAGAGAAAGAAAGAGGGAGAGAGAAGGATAGAGAGAGGGATAGAGAGAGAAAAAGAGAGGGAGAGGCGGGATAGAGAAAGAGAGAAAGAGAAAGAGAAAGGGAGAGAAAGGGAGAGAGAGGGAGAGAAAGGGAGAGAGAGGGAGAGAATGAGAGAGAGAAAGAGAAAGAGAGTGAGAGAGAAGGTGAGAGAAGGAGAGAGTGGGATAGAGAGGGATAGAGAGAGGGATAGAGAGAGATAGAGAGATAGGGATAGAGAAGGATAGAGAGAGGGGGATAGAGAGAGATAGAGATAGGGATAGAGAGAGAGGGAGAAATAGAGAAAGAGAGGGGGAGCCCTGAACACCACCAGGCCGGGCCCCAAAGTGACAGGATAACTAGAAATTAAATTAGTGAGAATATACAAAATGTGAACATCACCCCCAGTGATAACTACTGGACATAAAGAGACCCAATGCCTGACAATAGCAGGGGAAATAAACTATTATTTTCAAGTGTACAGTGGTTCCCAGGGCGAACCGCACACTGATACATAAGGCAATCTCGATATATTTAAAAGGAAGCAGTTCATAGAAAGAAATTTCCCCGACCACACTGGAATGAAAGCAGAAGACACACAGGATACCCCAAATATTTGGAGCTTATGACCTCTGGGACGGAGCTGAGGTCAAATGGAAACAGTATTGGAGGCTAAACTCCAGGGAAAACACAGAGTACAGGACAATGAGGGATACTGAACAGAAGGAAAGACAACTTTGTGTGTGTGTGTGTGTGTGTGTGTGTGTGTTGTGTTGGGGCCACACCCAGCAGTGCTCAGGTTTGCTCTTGGCTCTGTGCTCAGGGCTCACTCCTGGCTCTGTGCTCAGGAATCAATCCTGGCTCTGTGCTCAGAATCACCCTTGGCTCTGTCCTCAGGGCTTGCTCTGGTGGGGCTTGAGGGACCCTATGGGGTGCCGGGATTGAGCCTGAGTCAGGTGTGTACACAGCCAGGGCCCTCCCCCTCTGTCCTGTTGCTCCTGCCCCCTCTAGTGAGCACGATGCTGGCCTGTTTCTTTTCGCTGGTCTGAGAGGATAGAGGGAAATCGGGGTAGTGCTGGCATACCCTGTCTGACTTATACATTATCTCTGCCTCTGCGGTGACCAGCCACACAGCGGGAGCGCCGGAGCAGCGGGCCTGGCAGAGGAACAGCTCTGGGGCCTGCAGACTTCAGGGTTGGAGTCAAGCTCTAAGTCTCAGCTCGTGTGACCAACCCAGGTTCAATCCCCAGCACCCCATGCGGTCTCCCAGTCCCCACAAGAGAGATCCCTTACTGGAGAGCCAGGACTAAGGCCTGAGCATACCTGGGTGTGCCCCCAAGGAAAAACCAAACAAGAGAATCTGGTGTCTGTATTTTACTACTGTCAAGAAAACATTACTTCCATTGTGTCCATGTATTTACCATTTTCTAAACATTTCTTCTGTATGCATCGAACACATCAAATGTTATCATTTATAGCTTCAGCCATTAAATATGATTTTGTGCACTTTGAAAAACAAAACTCTGCTCGTGTTCAGTCAAGCATCCATTTGGCTGATAAGACCAATACTGACTGAAAATGATCCAGTCTGACGTTTTCACTCCCTGACACAGGCCTGCCCTTCCGCTCCAGTCTCTGCAAGGCCTCGCAGAGTCTCAGGGAGAAGACAGCGAGCCTGGCCCCAAAGGGACTGGAGTTCCGGGGTCCTGCCGTCGGGAATACAGAGGGGTCATCCTGTCCCACCATGGCAGACTTGGAAGCAGACAGACACGGGCTCCTGTCTGTATGTGGGGAGTCACAGGCGACCCCCTGGAGAAATGGGTCACGAGGCCCAGACCGTAGGACTTGGAGAGCTCACTCTGGGGCATCCCCACAGGGCTCCAGGAACAGCGAGAACCTACTTACCTGGCACGGGCCTGGGGCTCACCTGGAAAGGACAGGACGGGGCACCCTGGAATGCAGGCAGGGCCCAGCGGGCAGAGAGTGGCCGCTTGCTACTATGGGTTCGGGGGCTGGGGAGCTTCTAAAAGCCTGTGATGGTCCAGCAACCGGTGCCCACTGCTCCTTTGCATCAGGGGCTGACCCCTGGGGTGGGGGGACACATTCAACCCCCTGTCACTTGCCATGCTACAAATACCCAGCATTCACTTCCAGGGCGGGGCTGAGTGGGAGGTCATCCAGGCATTCACTTCTGGGGCAGGGGGCATCCTCAGAACCTCTTCATTTACTTCCTCAAGGGCAAGGTCCAGAACTGGGCACTCAGGTGCCAAGAGGCCAGCACCGGAACAGTCCACCTCAAAGCCGGGTGGTTAGGGGTCCCAGGAAGGTGCTTCTGAGTTCCAGAAAATTGACATGTTGCCAGTGGACCTGGGGCAGCAAGGAAAGGTGACCCCAAAGGCGAGGCACTTCCCAGGGCCATGCCCCCAGCCTGGCAGCAGATTCGCTCTTCCTGCATTTCTGCTTTCTGGCATTACCTGCAACCTGGACCCTAACCTTGGTCCGGGCACCCCAAGCCTGCAACCAAGGGGTCCAGTGTCACGGCCAGCGCTGCCCACGGCCCTGCACCCTCCCACCATGGCCTTGGCCGCAGCTTTGCAGCAGGCAAAGGCAAGTGACTCCTCTAGAGGAGTTATCGCTGTTTCCTTCAGGGAACAAGTTCTTCTCTGTTCTTTAAAGGCGACAATGACGACGCGGTTCGGGGAAACTTAATTTTAGACTCATTTGGAGGGGAAACATCAATTATGTAAAAGACCTTGTTCTCCGAGGTTGCCGGCTCCAGCACCGGCCTCTCCTTGTTCTCGGAGTTCAGGAGCGTTGGATGAGCCAGGCCGGCCCTGCTCCAGCGGCGTCTGGCAAAATGGCTATTAGGCAGCAATAATGTTCCAGGTGCTAAAAATACCAGGTTGGGTGCAGCAGGACCTGGTGGGGGTAACAGAGAGTGGACATGGGGGCAGGCAGGGGGCAGCAGAGATGGCTAGAGCAGAGCCCCAGGAGTGACCCCTGAGCACAGGGAGAACCCCCGAGCACCAAGCTGTGTGCGGCCCCTGAGAAACCCCGAGTGTGGCCCCCACAACTAAAACCAAGGTATAAGGAAGATGAGCCTGTGGCACGGACACTGCTGGACACCTGTGGCCAACAGGACAACAGGGTCCCAGGGCCAGAGAGATAGGACAGTGGGGAGGGCACTCACCTTGCACACTGCCTACCTAGGATCAATTCCCAGCAACCTATACGACTCCCTGAATCCTTCCAGGACTGATCCCTGAGCCCAGAGTCAGGCATCAGACCTGAGCATTGCCAGGTGTGATCCTAAAACAAAAATAATGGGGTCCCTCTCTGCCAAGGGAGGGTGCAGGCGTCGGAGCGCTGGCCGGCTGGACTGGCCCGGTCATGGTGCCGTAGTGCCCTGGTCTCAGGCTCCCTGTCCTAGAGCCTCTGGAAGTCTTTCCTGCCCCTGCACCCTGGAATAGAGACCCCCGTGGGAGCAGAGGGTCTTTCTCCTCCCCCTGCGTCTGCTGGGAGCTTCTGTCTGGACTTTGGGCTGCCTGGATCCATGTGGAGGCTCCATGCAAGGCCTCGTCTGAAGTCAGGCCGGTGCCTGCCAGGGGCCTGAACCACCCCCATCGGACTTCCTTGCTCTCTGGAGTGGCCCCCACTGCAGACACCCTACAGGTCCCCACGTCCCCACCCACCCGTCATCCAGAAGCAGTCAGAAGAAAAGGTGCATGGGGCGAGGGCTGAGGACAGTTTCCTCCCCAGCCCTGCAAGTGTACCCCCAAAGCCCCCTCCTCCCAGGCCTCTGCCTAGCAAACCCTGAGAACTGCTGGGTGCAGCTCAAAACATCCCCCCAAAACATACCCAAAGCAGCGGTTTCCTTTTGCAAAGGCCCGGTGTCCATCTCTGGTGCTCTGCGCTGAAATCTGCATCTACGTACACAGGAGCTCTCACCTGAGTCCCACCTTAGCACTGTCGTCATCTACAAGGCCGTGTTCTCTGCGTGACTCTGATTTGCGTGGCCCTCGTGGCTGATGATGGACACCTGTCCACCGGCTGGAGCACCAGCTGCCCCCTCTCTGGGCTGAGTGACTGCACACAGGTCCCGCCCATTGATCACTGACAATGGCCCTGCTTACCGCACACGAGGCGCCTGCTCCTTCCTGCTGACTCCTACATTGCCCCTTTCAATAGCTGGTTATTTATTTCCTCATTAATGAGCCAGCCGGGGATCACCTGCCAGATTCTGAGCACAAGCCTTGCTAAGAGACGCATCTCGCAAAATCTGTTCTGCCACAGTGTGGCGTTTGCCCACCCAAAGGGGTCCACACCTTTCCCCGGGCAGTTTAGACATTTGGTCCAATCTACTATTATTTGGGTCCTGTTTTTTTTTCCCCTCTGGTGCTGGAGGTTCCTGAACCCTGGAAAATGCTGCATCTGAAAAGCAGGGGATGTGGAGAAAAGGGAGAGGCAAGGAGAGGATTTGCTAAAATTAACCAGTGGCTGGGCTGCAGCTAGCAAACCTCCAGCAGAAGGGATTATTACAAGGCGCTCCTGGTTCTTCATTCTCTTTCTGTGTGTGTGTGTGTGTGGTGTGTGTCTATGTCTCTTTCCCCCCTTTCTCTCCTAACACACACACACACACACACACACACACACAACCCACACACACACACACACACACACACACACACACACACACACTGGAGGTCAACGTTTCCAAACAGCACTCCTGGCTCCCGTTGTCCATCCAACCAGCTGCCCCGGCTTTATTCTCACTGGCTCCTCTTTGCTGCCCACGCAGAGGCCAGGATTCAGAACACGCAGGTCCGAGCTCTGACTGTTGGGGTACGTGTCTCAGGGTGTGCAGGCCCTGGTGATCTAGAATTCAGCTGCAATGGTCACTGAGAAGCTGAGCTGGGTAGCCCCATAAGAAGGGCCGAGCTCCAGGGCACAGGACTGGGCATTGCAGCTGGGCGATCCCAGTGCACCGAGAAAGGTAATGGCATGAGCTGCATGTGAGTGGCCATGCATGACCACACACACGCTCGATGCACACATGCACGTGCACACAGACATGCACACATTTAGTGAGCACCACAACACATGCACACACATACACATGCACAAACAACACATACATGTGTACACAACACATGCATGTGCACACAAAACACATGTATGCACACACATGCATGTGTGCACACATCACATGCACATACACACACAACACATACACATATGCACACACATACATGTGTGCAAAACACACATGTGCACAAAACATACATGTGTGTGCCTAACACAGACACATGTGCACATAACACATACACGTGTGCACAACACATACACACACAACACATACATGTGTTCACACAATACATACACACACACAACACATATATGTGCACACAACACATACATATACACACACAACACATGTGCACACAACACACATGTGCACACATACACACACACAAGCATACAACATACACATGTGCATGCACAACACATACATGTACACACAATACATACACATGTGCACACAACACATACACACAACACACACGCACACACCATACACACGCACACAACACATACACACGCCACTGGACTGACCCATTGGTTCTTGGAGGACAGGTGCCTTGTCAGACCCAGCTGGGCCAAGGAGTATAGCGCAGGGCAGAGGGAACTCCCGGAAGGAATAGTAGAGCGTCACCCTGAGCGTGGGGTCAGGGCAGCAAGTCCGGTCCTGTCTGGTCACTTGCCGACTCTCTGAACACAAAGAAGAGTGGGCAGGGCCACCCATGTACACCCAGTGCCAACTCCTCCAGGAAGCCTTCTCTGACTTCGCTCCTTTGCCTCTCGGGGCACTTCCCTCCCTTTCTGCTGGCGTCCCAGCGCAGGCTCCTGATGGCCCTTCTCTGGGGGCAGACCCTGAGCCACGGAGCTGCTGGTCATTTGCAATCATTTTGCTGAATGAATAAAATTCCTAGGAAGGTGTGGGGGGAGAGGTCCATTTTTAGGGGGCGGCATTTATTCCACACGCTTTGCCTAGTTGGGGGTGACCCTGGAGACGGTGGGGGGGAAAGCAGCTGACTTCTGGAAGGGTCCTGCCAGCGAAGGCAGCCCACAGGACACCCCAACTGCAGTCCCGTTCAGAGTCGGGGCCGCACAAGCCTCCAGCAGCCTGACCTGCTGCCCACACCCACGCGCGTACACGGCGAGGGCTGGCCGCACCCGCTGGTGCAGGGCGCCCCCTGGTGCCGCTCTGGGGCAGTGCCCATCCCTGGGGGCGGAGGCTGGTGCCGCAGGCTCTCCCCGCGCACTTGCGGTTCGCGTTTGTAATCGACGAAAATACCCCAGGCCGCTGCAGCGTGACTCACTCCCGCCTGACATTTGCCCAATTAATTCTGGCTCTTAGATTCCCGCTCGGTCCCTCGTTCTCTCCTCTGGGGGCGTTTGGGAGCTGCCAGGGTGAGACTCGGACAGGGAATGATGGGAGCAGCAGAGACCCGCCCCCAGGCTCTCGGGACGCCCCCAAGGGGGCTACGCTGCCTCTTTGCACTCCTGGCCGGGCCTTTGGTGGACATGGTGTAGGGGCCGTGAGAGTGAGTCGGGCTGGGGTGCCCTGTAGCAGATGTGCACTCTGGGGCTCACTGGAGCCGTCCCCCTCTTGTGGGCAGGGGTGGAGGTGTGCGCTCTTTGTGCAGGGGATGGGCTGCGGGCTAGGAGGCTCCACCTGGGGGTGTGGGGGTGGGTTTTGGGGTGTGCCGGTCTCAGGGTGCAGACTGCAGCTTCCTAGGGGGCTCGTGAGCCCATAGCCCTCGAGGTGCCTCCATCGGGGCTCCTGCAGCCAAGGACAAGGCCCCCCACAAGCCTCCTGCTCCTCCTGGGGCACTTCTCTCCCCTCAGGGTGCAGAGCCCACCCTGGCACCCGTCCCTGCAGCTGTCTCAGCACTGAGCCTGGCCCAGTGGGGCAGGGAATAAGCGATGCAGACACGTGGGGGCTCCCAGTGTCCCACCCCTCAGGTCAAAGAGCGAGTGAGCCCAGCCCACAGTCCAGCCTACGTCTGACGGACAGTGAGTGTGCGTGTGCGTATGAATATTTGTGTGGACTGTGCATGCATGAGTACTTGTGTATGAGTGTGTATTGTGTGTGTGAATCGCATAGGTGTACTGTATGCATGTATGTCTGTGCATGTACGTCTGTAGGACTATGTATGTGTTGTGTG
>JAJIBD010014193.1:0-29077 GCA_021461705.1 Cryptotis parvus
AGGGATCTGGCTGCCTGGGCCATTTGCCATGAAAAAGGGTGAAATAGTCAGATGGATAAAGCATTTCTAAATGCTTGTGCCCCTAGCTTCAGAAGACAGACCCCAGAGAACATGGATTGTGGGGGGAAGAGTGGGAGGCATCAGGGGCCGGTGTCTGCATGTCTCCCCGGGTGGAGGAGGGGGCTGCTTCCAGGGCACACTGTGGTCTGTGGCATCCCAGCACCCTTAAAGCTGTGTGTCGGTGGTGCTGCACCCCTCTCTAATCTGGCAGGAGATAAGTAGGAAGGTGATGCCAGGGAAGCGGGGTGGGAAAGGCAGAGAGATGAGAGTGAGTGTGACCTTCCAGGACACTCATCCTCAGACTGCGAGGAGAGAGCTCTGCCTGCTCTGCCTGTGCTCAGGCTGGGCTGTGTGTGAAGAGGGTAGCAGCCATGCCCCTGTGAGGACCCACTGTGCAGAGCCCTGCGAAGTTGACTGAAGAGAGCAGGTTACACTGTGTTACACTCCCCAGAGCTGGGACCTGGTGGGGGTGTCACATGTCAGTGGACGTGTATGTCCGTGTGCAGGCTGGGTTCTGCCCCATGCTCCCTTCTCCTGTCCTTGCCTCTCCCCAGTTCCTCCGGATCTGTGCTGACCTCTTCCGGCTGGTGCCTTTCCTGGTCTTCGTGGTGGTGCCCTTCATGGAGTTCCTTCTGCCTGTGGCTGTGAAGCTCTTCCCCAACATGCTGCCGTCTACTTTCGGGGACTCAGTCCATCAAGGTGACAGTGTGGGGCAGTGAGCCTGCTGGTCACAATGCAGTGTCACTTCTGTGCCTTCACCTCCTGGGGCTGGGCTGGGCTAGAACACTTTAACAGATGTTGGGTTTAGGGTCATTTTTGTTGAGTGTATTGAATTTAGAATATGGCTTCTCAGGCCAGAGCAATAGCACAGCAGCTAGGACACTTGCCTTGCACACAGCCAGCCCAGGTTTGATCCCTGGCATCCCATATGGTTCCCTGAGTACCGCCAGAAGTGACTCCTGAGTGCAGCACCAGGAGTAACCCCTGAGCATCACCAGGTGTGGCTCCAAAATCTAAAATAAAATCTAAAATAAATAAATTAAATAAAGTAGTTTGTCCTGAGCCTACCAGGAGTGACCCTTGACCACAGAACTGGGAGTAAACTTTGGACGTTGCCAGGTATGACCCAAAAATAAAAATCACGGGGGCCAGAGCGATAGCACAGCGGGTAGGGCGTTTGCCTTGCACACGGCCAACCTGGAGTTCAATTCCTGGCATCCCATATGGTCCCCTGAGCGCTTCCAGGAGTAATTCCTGAGCGAAGAAACAAGAGTAACCCCTGAGTGTCACTTTTTGGGTGTGACCCAAAAAGCCAAAAAAAAAAAGGCCTCTGGGGCTGGAGAGATAGTGCTGCGGAGAGGGTATTTACTGTACAAGTGACCAACCCAGATATAATCCCCATCATCCCCTATAGTCCCCTGAGCCCGCCAGGATTGATCCCTGAGAGCAGAGCCAGAACTAAGGCCTGAGCACTGCCATGTAGGACCCTGAATCCAAAATATTAATAAAAAAGGGGCTGGAACGACAGCACAGCGGGAAGGGCATTTGCCTTACACTGCGGCCGACCCAGGTTCGATCCCGGCATCCCATATTGTCCCCCGAGCACCATCAGGAGTAATTCCTGAGTGCAGAGCCAGGAGTAACCTCTGAGCATTGCCGGGTGTAACCCCCAAAAAAAAAAACTAATAATAAAAAATATGGTGTCTCGATTAAGATGCACAGATAAGGTATTTTCTACCGGCCGACCCAGGTTCGATCCCGGCATCCCATATTGTCCCCGAGCACCATCAGGAGTAATTCCTGAGTGCAGAGCCAGGGAGTAACCTCTGAGCATTGCGGGTGTAACCCCCAAAAAAAAAAAACTAATAATAATAAAATATGGTGTCTCGGATTAGAGAGATGGCACAGGATAAGGTATTTTCCTTACAGGCAGCTATCCCTGATTCAATCCTGCCACAGCTTGGTCCCAGAGTACCATCAGGCATGACACCCCAGGCACAGAGCTGGGAATGGCCTCTGAGCACAGAGCTGGGACGCTGCGGGGTCCCCGACAGTGCCGGAAGCGAGTTCCCTTCTTCCTCCGAAGCCGGCCGGGAATGGATGAAGTCTCAGGAATCCGATGCAGTTTTAAAAAGACTTTACTTATCACAAGTTCAGGCATACAAGTCAGCAATAGGAGAAACCCTGAGTTAGCAATAGGAGAAACCCTGTGCTTAGGATTCCCAGCTAGAACCCCAGACATGTGTAGGCCAAGATGGCGGCCACCACGTGTTAAGGCCCTAAAAAGGAGAAAAAGAAAGACTTCCAAGAAGGGTGCAAGCTCACAAAGAAAGAGAGAGAGAGAGAGAGAGAGAGAAAGCAGGCTGGTTTTATACCCCTGCAACTCAGACTTCCCACTATTATGGGAAGCAGGAAGGGTTAAATGCCCTTAGGTGATTTCTCCTAGCACCTCACCTAGGCTCTATTATATGCTAATGTTTTGAGCCAAGATTTGCCTGGAAAAGCCTTTATAGGGTAGAGAAGGGGTTTCTGAGATGGCATGTCTCTGCACCAAAGACTAATACTAATGCCAGTTAAATATTTCTCCAAGCCTTCACAAGTCTCGTCTACTTCACAGTAGTTTTGTATTTTAGTTGCCTTTGAGTTATCAGGGAGCCATGCTTGCTTGGAGGCAAACAGCATTTCTCTCTGGTCTAATTACTTAGAGATCCAACGTGGCCAGGCAAATATGCTGGTAAGATCTAGCTAGTCCTTGGGGCGGGCGAGCCCAGGGTAGGGCGTTGCCCGCACGCAGCCGGCCCAGCCGGCCCGGGTTCGTCCCGGCATCCCATGGTCCCCTGAGCACCGCCAGGAGTGATTCCTGAGTGCAGAGCCAGGATTAACCCCTGAGCATTCCGTGTGCCCAAAAGCAAAAAAAAAAAAAAAAAGATCTAGCTAGTCCCACGATGATTGTGTGGTAGCATGAGAGAATATTTATACCAGCCAGTACAGAATACATGGTCAGATAAACTGCCACATTTAGACTACCCTCTTATCTACGAAGTGATTTGCAGGAGGCAGTCCAGAGCAGATGCAGAGGCTCTTAGAGGAGTCCTGCAACAAGAGCTGACTGTGGTTCCCCCTCAGATAAATAGAAAAAAAAACTCATTTTGGCTTTTCAAGATCAGGAGGACTCTATGGAGTGCTTGAGAGGGTTCGGGACAGGGTCTGCTGACCAGATGTCTGCCCCTGTTTTGGCCGCCACTTTCATTTGGGCCCAACATGGTGGCTTGAGTAGGGTTGTCTCATGGCTATGTGCCCCCAGCGAGAACTCTGGACTTTGCTGCTATACAGGCTGCCACTAACTTGACCTTTATGGGGAAGGTGCCTGCCAGGCTCTGGGAGTCACATGATACGTAACCCACAGGCTTCACTGCACCTCCCCCACGGAGCCGTTGGTGGCACTCAGCGCTCTGGGTCCTGGCCAAGGAGTGTAAGTGTTGGGGTGCTGAGCCTGTTCGTCTCCCTCACTGTAGGAGGAGCGGCTAAAGAAGGAGCTGCGAGTCAAGCTGGAACTGGCCAAGTTTCTTCAGGACACCATCGAGGAGATGGCCTTGAAGAACAAGGCAGCCAAAGGGAATGCCACCAAAGACTTTTCCATGTTTTTCCAGAAGGTGCTGTGAGCCACCACCCTGAGGCTGGCCAAGCCTGGGCCCTCTGCCCCAGCTGGGCGCGATCCTCCTTTTCCCTCTCTCTCTTTCCTTGGGTGGTGTTGAGGTTGGTGGAGGGTTAGGTCAGGAGCCTCACATCAAACTGCTGAACCGCAGGCACTTGCTGCTATCTCCCCACTACAGAAATCTTGGGGGGTAGGTGGAGCTTTGCCTGTGGGGGGACCTTTGACCCCAAGACATACTGGGATGGGGGCCGGAGTGACAGCACAGAGGGTAGGGCGCTTGCCTTGCACACAGCCGACCCGGGTTCGATCCCGGCATCCCATATGGTCCCCGAGCACCACCAGGAGTAATTCCTGAGTGCAGAGCCAGGAGTTACCTCTGAGCATTGCGGGTATGACACAAAAAGAAAAAGACATACTGGCAGGGGGAGGGATAGACCACTGGGCCTTGGTGGCCACAAGCTCCTGCAGGGCGTCTAGGCTAACAGTAGGAATTAAAAGCTCCTTGAGGTGGGGCCCGGGTGCTGGAGTCCCAGGCTACACACTGGAAGTGCTATTGCAGCCCTGCAGGCAGAGTCCTGGGATCTGAAAAAAGGGCACATGGGCTGCTGGGCTGGGGAGCAGCCTGGAGCTGCTGGGTGATGTGGGGCGGAAGGGCCACGCTGTGCCATAAACTGCAGGGCAGATAGGACGGCAGCACTGCTCACCTGCAGCACTGCCCAGCCTGGGCACTGCCAGCAGCTGCAGGATGGAACAAGGCCCAGCCACGCCTCCACGGAGGATCCCTCCTGTCCCATGCAGGCCTCTGGCGGGGTAGCCCTTGGGGACAGCTCCTGAGCAAAGGGAGCTCCTGGGGAGGCACTGGGCGGTGCGCTGCCAGCACCTGTCTCCCCAGTGGTTGGCGTGGGGTGCTGGAGGGTCCCGCCTGCTGCAGAGGACCCCTGTGGTGGCTCCTACAGATCCGGAGAGACTGGCGAGAGGCCCAGCAACGAGGAGATCTTGCGCTTCTCCAAGCTGTTTGAGGACGAGCTGACCCTGGACAACCCTGGCGCGCGCCACAGCTGGTGGCTCTCTGCAAGCTGCTGGAGCTGCAGTCCATCGGCACCAACAACTTCCCTGCGCCCAGCTCACCATGCGCCTGCGCCTCCATCAAGGCCGGTCGACAAGGTGCGCAGCCTGCCGCCGCCTCCACCCCACCCTATGCGTGGGTGAGCCAAGGGGGAGCTCCCTCACGTGGGGCGGAAGCGGAATCTTCGGTCCTCATGCTTAGCGCAGGTGACTGGTGACCGTCTTGTGCCTTAGTGAATGCCGAGGACCGTCTTTTCGCTGTTCTAAGCAGCACTGCAGTAATCTTTACCTGGGGGAGCCACATCTGGAGATGCTCAGGGCTGACTCCCTGCCTCTGCTCTCAGGGGCTCAAGGACCACATGGGATGCCAGGAATCAAACCCAGCTCAGCTGCTTGCAGGGCAAGCACCCTGCCTGTTGTATTCTCCCAGCCCCTGCAGTAATACCTTTGTTGGTGGCCACCCGCCTGCCTCAGCACTGACTCCCGCATGAACGGCACTGGTTTCATGTGTGGTCATCAGGGGCTAGGCGAGTGCCTCCTCGCTGTCTGTCTCTCTGGCCCCTCTCTCATTAAATCACCTCCTGAGGTGACTCCCTGTTGCTTTTTTTTTTTTTTTCTTTTTGGGTCACACCCGGCAATGCCCAGGGGTTTCTCCTGGCTCTGCACTCAGGAATTGCTCCTGGCGGTGCTCGGGCCACCATATGGGTTGCCGGGGATTGAACCCTGGCTGGCACAGGCTGGCCGCGGCGCAAGGCAAAACCCTATCTGCTGGGCTATCACTTGGCCCCCTTTTTTTTTTCTGTTGCTTTTCTTTCCTTTCCCTTCTTGCCACTGTTGCCTCCGGGTGCCGGGCAGGTACACACTGTGCTGCTTTGGGAGCTCACTCCTGCCAGCCGTGTGCATGCTGGGGTCTCCACTTAGGTGTGCCCTGTGGGTGGAGGTTGCGCCTGGTGTGTGCCGGGAAGGATTCTGTCTACTGTCGGGAGCACCGCCCAACCACCCAAGGCCCTATTCTCTTCCCCCTTGCTCTTTCTTGGCCGTGTAGGTTTGCCTCCAATGCAGACATTGGAAAGTGACAGGGATGTGGGTAGTGTCACCCTCCTCCAGGAGAGGTCAGCCAAGTGCTTTGCCACCCGCCATCGCCGACCCAGACCTGCCCGTTCTGGCTCAGGAGCATGCCGGCTCCAGCCTTCGGGGTCACTCCACTCCTTTCCCTGCTGCTGCCTCCCGTCCCCAGCCCACAGTACCATGCAGCTGCCAGAGATGCCCTGAAGCAGCCAGGGGTGGGGCTGGCCTAGCTGCACACCTTCCTCCACTTTCTTCTTGACCTCTCCTGGTTCCTCTCCCTGCTCAGGCCTCAGGCTCCAAAGCCTTAAGCTACCCGCTGTTGAGCTGTTGAGACAGTGGATACTTTCCCCTTGACATGAAGTAAAGATAAGCCAGAGCAGTGGGCGGTGAGCCCCCAGTACTGACACGCTGCCTGGGCCTCGTGGGTCCCCAAAGGGGCAGGGCCCTGATGTGGCCATCTGACAATCGTGAGGTGCCTAGTTCTGGCAAAGCCTGTCTCCATCACTCCCTGCTGGCTAGCAGTTGCTGTGGTCTCCATTTTCTGCTGGCCATTCCTTGCCAGGCAGCTAAGCTGTGGCTCCCAGCAGACACATGAAGGCCCTCGGGGTAGGGGTGAGGCAGCAGGAGTCCCGCCTACTTCCAGAGCAGACCTGTGACTCCTGGTACTGCTGCGTAGGCATTTCCGCAGCAGCAGTGGCTAGGAGGCCTGGACACCACAGCAGGGGGCTGTGGGACTTTGCCAGGGCCCTTCCTGTGGGCGTGGCCAGCCTGAATGGTTTGTCAGTGGGCAGGAAGTGAAAAGAGGTTTGAGGCTAGAGGATTTTGTACCTGGAAGGGCTGAGTGCAGGGGAATGAGCCATAGCTCCTAGCTTACTCAATAGATGCCAGCTCCCCCTTGCAGTGTCCTCCCAGTACCAGGACAAAAGGTCAGAAGGGGCGAGTCTCAGCTAGTCCCTGCATCCCAGACCCTGTGCAGTGACACTTCTCGTGCAAAGCACCAGAAGGGTCTCCAGGAGTTAGCCAGGCCTCAAGAGAACAGGCAGGTGTGCCAAATGGCCTGCATGCCGCTGCCCTGTGCATGCCCTGGACAGTTCCACAGTGATACCCGCGGAAGTGGGGCAGAGTCCCTGCAGGGTCTAACCTCCATGGCTGCTCTGGAGTAGAGTGTGTCTGAGACCCGGGAGATAGGGAGAAAGGGCAGCAGAGCCAAGTGGGAACACACGTGCCCTGCAAGGCAGGAAGGGCCTGGCACCACCGGGACAGTGGCAGCAGGGCTGGTGAGGCAGCTCAGCTGCCTGGCATACCAGGCCCCAGGTGCCACTGTGGCACCATCATGCCGCATCCCCAAGCTGCTAGGCCTGTTCCACCAGGAAGGACTTAGATAAAACAATGATTTGACAGTAACAGCAGTTCCCAGGTTAGGTCTGTGAAGTGGACACAGCAGGGGCCAGACTGGATGTCCAGAGCTTGGAGGGCAGCAGAGGAGGGGTGGCCTTTAGGGGCCCTCCCAGCGACAGCAGTTCTACCCAGAGCCTTAGAGGTCAGAGATGGGATGTTGAGTCCTCTCTGCAGCCCCTTGGTCACTGAAGCTGCCACTGCCAGGGGTTATTCTGGCCACCCCTCCGGGTGCTGCTCAGCCTTAGGAAAGGCGGCCACTGCCTGCGGCTGATACGGCCTACTGTGCCACAGTGACCGCTCTGCATTTGCTCAGGACTCGCACCACTCATTGGATGTGATGTATAGGAAACCGGGCCTCTTGCTTCCCAGTGGGTGGGGTAGGGACTCTTGTGCCGCTGGGGTCGTCTCTGCCTGCCCTTGTCTGTCACCACTGTTGTGCTGGACCTCCACTGCTTTCCAGCAGATGCACCATCAGCCGGGGTGTAGCTGTTCCCTCCCCTCAGGCCAGCCAGATTTGCCCCGTAGGCCCCTGCACTATGTGAAATGCTACCTGTCAACTGAATGTGGGACAGGGCGTCTGGAGAAGTCCCAGCAGACCTGTGGTCTTCCAGGGTGGCTGGTGACCCTCAGGCAGATCAACTTCTGTCCCGGTGTGTTGGATAAGTGCTTACAACTGGACACTGGAACTTGACCAGCCCCTCCCAGACATACGGAGCTAACTGGACTCTCTTCACAGCTCATCGACGAGGAGGGCGTGAGCAGCCTGAATGTCAAGGAACTGCAGGCGGCGTGCGGGCTCGAGGCATGCGGCCGCCCTGGTGTCACGGAGGACCGGCTGAGGGACCAGCTGAAGCAGGTGTGCCCCTCGCCCATGTCGGCGTCCCCCACACATGTTCCCTGACTGCCTGTGGAGGCGCCGCTTGACCTGCCTGAGAGCTCAGCAGCTGGTGTCGAGTGTGCACCCTGTGGGCTGGGCGCAGGGCAAGCTGCTTGCTGGCGCCCAGGACTTGGGAGACCTTCAGGTCTCCGTGCGGCAGCTGCTCCCCCACATCTCTCCACCAGACCAGCCGGAGGCGGAGCTGTGGGGAGGGTCGGATGCCCAGGGGGCCCCTCAGTGTGGCTCGGGAGATCCAAGAGAAGCCCTATATGGGTCGGGAGTCCGGAGAAACCCTGCGTGTGAGCTTGGGCGTCGGAGAAGCCCTGAGTGTGGGTCGGAGCATCTGGAGAAACCCTCCTTGGGGCTGGGGTGTCCAGAGAAACCCCTGAGTGTGGGTCTGGGCAGCCGTAGAAACCCCTGCATATGGGCTGGGGATGCCTCCGGTGTGGGTCGGAGCACCTGGAAAGTCCCTGAGTTGAGGCTCCCCACACAGTGGCTGGAGCTTCACCTGCATCAGGAGATCCCGTCCTCGCTGCTCATCCTCTCCCGAGCCATGTACCTCCCAGACACTCTCTCCCCTGCCGACCAGCTCAAGTCCACACTGCAGACCCTCCCGGAGACAGTGGTGCGTGCCAGGGACTGGGTCTGCGGGTCCCCCTTCTCTTGAGTCTGACCCCAGTGTGCAGACGGGGCCCAGGCACGTCACAACACCTGCTGCAGCGGGACGCCCGGCAGGCTGTCCTTCCCGCGCGGGAGCTCAGTGGGACCGTCCTTAGACGGGCCAGGGCTTCGTGGGGCGCACTCGGCCCGTGTGTCCCGGGCTCGCTCACAGGCATCCCCTCTCTGAAGGCGAAGGAGGCCCAGGTGAAAGTGGCCGAGGTGGAAGGCGAGCAGGTGGACAATAAGGCCAAGCTTGAAGCCACGCTGAAGGAGGAGGCGGCCATCCGGCAGGAGCACCGGGAGAAGGAGCTGGAACGGCGTGCAGAGGGGGCGGTGAGCAGTGGGGCTCAGCGGGTGCGGGGGTGCCCGGCTCATGCTCCCTAGAGCTGGGTGCTGGGGTGCAGGAATCACCTTCACCAGACTGCTACTGCCCGGGGGTGGGCTTCTCTCAGGCCCATCCAGCCCATGGGGTACCCCGGGAGGCTGCCTGGAGTCACACGTGAGCAGCCATGGCCTTGCCTTTCAGAAGGAGGCAGAGCCTGAAGTACTGGCAGAAGCCACTCCTGGGAGGCCAGTGGTTTGACATGCAGCCGCAGGTGGCCAGTGTGACCCCTTCATCTGAGGTCTTGAAGGACACGGCTCCCGTGCTGGAAGGCCTGAAGGTGGGAGCCAGAGGCTGCTGTCCTCTGTGGGCATCCCACAGGCCCCCCCCTTTCTTGGTGCCATCCCTGCCTGCTGGGGGCATCTCCTGTCCCAGACTCCCAGGTGGCACCAGCACTGTGAGGAGCAGGGTCTGCCCCTCAGAGAGCGGAGAGGCTGCTGGCAGAGGGGCTGCCCCTCTCACTCTCTGGGACACCTGAGATCAGGCCCGTCTGTGCCAGCAGGAGAGCAGGCTTTTGATGTGCACTGCGGTGCCCAAGACTGGCGGAGTCTTGCTCAGCAGAGCTGGAGGGCACTCAGTGGGCAAGCCCTAGGGATGAACCAGGCCTACCGGGAAAGAGGACGATGGAGGCGGGCCAGGGCGCTTCAGGCGGAGAACCGGAGGGGCAGTCTGAGGAGCCCCAGGGAGGCAGCGGCGGGGAGCCTGCCCGTACCTCTGGGCCAGGAGAGCAACCGGGGTCGCCAGGGGCCTGGCTCCCTTGGGTAGCCCAGGAGGCCTGATGTATTGCTCCCGAGGGTCCCCCAATCCCCTTTTGGGTGCTGATCGTGGTGCACCAGGCGTGCTGGGCCAACTGTCACCAGCAGCCTGAGAGGTGGAGGGGGGAAGCAGCTTTGGGCAACAGAGGCCACAGCTCCCCCTCACTTAGGTGCCTTGGGGGTCTTCCAGGGAGAAGAAATAACCAAGGAGGAGATTGATGTCCTCAGTGACGCCTGCTCGAAGCTGAAGGAGCAGAAGCAGCCCCTGACCAAGGAGAAGGAGGAGCTGGAGCTGCTGAAGGAAGACGTGCAGGACTACAGTGAGGTGGGCCTTGCATGGCCACACCCAGGCCTAGGGTTTACCTCGCCCCAAGGGGCTTCTTTCCCATGCTGTAGGTTTGTGGGCGTGGGCTCGCTGTCAGGGTTTCCAGCCCAAGGCGTGCTGTGCCTAGCCTCTCGCTTACCGGTAATAGAGAGCTTAGCTGGCTGAGTACAGGCTTTTCATGGGGAAGGGTCCCTGACGCTACATGGGCCCCCCAGTACTAGCAGGAGTAGCCTAAAAACAAAAAATACTACCTCCTAGTGCCGGAGACATAGTACAACAGTAGGACATTTGCCATGCATGTGGCCAACCCATCTTCAGTCTCTGGCATTGCCACCTTGTGGTCCTCCAGAGCACCAGAAATGATTCCTGAGTGCAGAACCCTGAGCATGCTGAGTGTGGCCCAAAAAGACCCCTCAAAAGAAAATTACCTCATCTTCCTAAAGTGCTTTCTCAGCTCTGCTTCCTGGTGATGAACTGGGAAAGGTGATTGATTCGGGGATTAGTGAAATATTTGACTGCATTCTTCCTTTTTTTTTTCTCTTTTTTGGGTGAGGTTGCTCAGGGCTTACTCCCTGACTTTGCATGCAGGAATTACTCCTGGCGGTGCTCAGGGGACTATGTAGGATACCGGGGATCGAACCTGGGTTGGCTGCGTGCAAGGCAACGCCCTTCCCACTGTACTGTCACTTCGGCCTTTAGCTTCTTTCTGAGCTTCATGTGGCTTCCCTCTCATTGCAGATTCTGGGGTAGTGGGATGTGACCGTTACTCTTAACTACCCACCTCCACTCTCCCCTCAACTTGTGCTGTGGAGAAATGGTGAGATCAAAAACACTGAGTTGGGGCCGAGCGATAGCCCAGCGGGTAGGGGCGTTTGCCTTGCGCGGCTGGCCCGTGCCGCCCGGGTTCGATCCCGGCATCCCATATGGTCCCCTGAGCACCGCCAGGAGTGATTCCTGAGTGCAGAGCCAGGAGAAACCCCTGAGCATTGCCGGGTGTGACCCCAAAAAAAAAAACAAAAAAAAAACAAAAACACTGAGTTGGGGCTGGAGCAATAGCACAGCAGGGAAGAGCATTTGCCTTGCACACAGCTGACCTGGGTTCAGTTCCTGGCATCCCATATGGTCCCCCAAGCACTGTCAGGAGTAATTCCTGAGCATCACCAGGTGTGACCCGAAAAGCAGCAGAAAAAAAGAACCCCACTGAGAAGGAGGAGAGAGAGAGGGAGAGGGAGAGGAGATAAAGAACCTGCCATTTAGGCAGGATGTGGGAAGGGGAGGGAATTGGGGACATGGGTGGTTCCTGGGGGCACTGGTGGAGGGCGGGGTGCTGGAACACTGTGTGACCGAAACCCCCAAGCGTGAACAGCATTGTAATTGTATATCTCACGGTGGTATAATAAAATGTTAAAAAAAATAGACTAAGAGGAGAGATGAAAGGCAACCCCAAATTATAAGTTTTCATAAATATAAACCAATTTTTAAAAATAAAAAAAATTAAAAAAAAGAACCCCACTGATTTTCCTCCATTTTCCAGTCTCTTAGTTTACAAATACAGAGGAAATTGAGATCTAGAACAGGTTCTTTTTCCTTTAGCACAAAAACTGTATTTGAGTGTACAAAAATAAATGCCAAGGGCCGGAGAAGCCCAGTGCGTGCCTGCGCCGCCGCCCCGGTTCGATCCCGCATCCCGGTCCCCCGGCACCAGAGAACCTGAGGCAGCCAGGAGAAACCCGAGCACGCGGTGGACCCAAAAGGAAAAAAAAAAAACTCGGCGACAGCTAGGGCGTTTGCCTTGATGCGGCCGCCTCGCCCAGGTCGATCCCGGCATCCCATATGGTCCCCCTGAGCACCGCCAGGAGTAATTCCTGAGTGCCCAGGGTAACCCCTGAGCGTCCGGTGTGACCCCAAAAAGCAAAAAAAAAAAAAAATGCCAGGGCCAGAGAGATAGAACACTGGGCAGGGCATTTTCCTTGCATGCAGCTTACCTGAGTTTAATTCCCAGCACACCATATGGTCCCCCCAATCCACATCAGGAGTGAACCCCAAGTATTGCTTGGTATGCCCAAAAACAAATAATAACGATAGTAATGCAAACCCCCTTTTTTTTTTTTTTTTTTTTTGGCTTTTTGGGTCACACCCGGCAATGCTCAGGAGTTACTCCTGGCTCTGCACTCAGGAATTACTCCTGGCGGTGCTCAGGGGACCATATGGGATGCCAGGGATTGAACCCGGGCGCCGCAGGCTGGCTGCGTGCAAGGCAAACACCCTACCCACTGGGCTATCGCTCCGGCCCCTGCAAACCCCTTTGTAAAATCGAGGTGATCGAAATAAGATTTTGCACCTTTCATGATTTTACTCAGGACTTGCAAGAGATCAAGAAGGAACTTTCAAAGACTGGAGAAGAAATGTGCGTGGAAGAGTCTAAAAAGCCAGCAAGAGGCTGGCCGCGGCGTGCAGCAGATGATCGGGCAGATGGACAGCCTGCTCTCCCAGCTTGAGACGGACCAGAAGGCCGGCAAGCTCAGCCCCCACCGCCGAGGGTGCCCGACCGGGTAAGTCCAGGTGCTGAGCTGGCCTCAGCAGAGCTGGCGCGTCCCCTCTGACACGTCCGGCTGGGTGCTGCAGGCTGTCCCTCTCGCTCCCAGGCCACAGCTACACAGGGCTGTGCCCATGCCTGAGGGATGGCTGCCCCGGGGCCACATTCAGACTCTGCCCCCGGGATGGCAGCCCCAGGTGCCACGTTCAGACTCTGCCCCCAGGGAGACCATCGTCAGTGTCGCGAGGCTGATCAGTGCCATGAAGCAGATCAAGGACATTCCAGAACACAAACTTCTCAGCTTGGCTGCAGCCCTGGACGAGAATAAGGGCGGCAAGATTGACATCGATGACCTGGTCAAGGTGTGCCCCTGGGTGTGGGGCGTGGGGGTCACGGGTGAGCTGTGCCACCTGCTTTGGGGAAGCACAGGCTCCTCCCCAGCAGGGGACGGGCAGCTGCTTGTGGCTTTGGCTGACCAGCCTGTTGCCCAGTGCTGCCCCACCCTAAGCACCCCCTCTGCACGAGCAGGTGATCGAGCTGGTGGACAAAGAGGACGCGTTCACATCTCCACCAGCCAGATGGCCGAGATCGTGGCCATGCTAGAGAAGGAGGAGAAGGTGGAGGGAGAAGGAGAAAGCCAAGGGGAAGGCCGGCAAGGAGGCCGCCGAGGTTAAGAGCTAGGTGCCATCACGCCCGCCTGTGCCCACCGTGTGATCCTGCCAGCAGCGTGATTTTTAGAGGTGATTCTTAGTGAACCGATCTAATATTTTGTTTGGAATAAATTGGAAACTTCCACAATCAAGTAAATTTTTAATCATCATTCCACGAAGATTGAGTCTGGACCCCCGTGGCCCCTCAGGGAGCTGCGGCTGTGGCAGCCTCGCCGCTGGGACAAGCTGCAGCTGTGGTGGCCCGGGAATTTGGGCCTGCCTTTTGGCCACAGAGGCTGCCTCCGGGCCAGCTAGGGCCTCAGTGAGGTTTATGTCCTGGAGGAGAGGACATACGTGGGGGCTGAGCCTGGGACACCTGCCTCTGGGAATGTCCCACAGCCTCAGAATCAGGTTCTTTCCCAGAGTCGGGGCATGCGCATCTGCTGCAGCTCTGGAAGGGCCGTCTATCTCCCCCATGGCTGCCTGTCTGTCACGGATCTCCCGCCTCCCACCTCCCAGTGCAGGGCACGCCACAGCCGGGAGCTCCTTTGGGAGGGAGGGCGTGACCTCGGGGCCCCTGGCCCTCACTCCCCCTGGATTCAGCTGTCTGGACACCCATCAGCTTGGCCTCAAAAAACTCACTGCCTGCACTCCGACGGCCTCATGTGGGATCCAAACCTCAGAGCTGCAGCGCCAAGTGCCAGACACACCAGGAGGAGGCGAAAAGAACCGAAAGAACATCTCCGCCCACAGCCTCTCTCCACGTTAAGGAAGGTCACGCTGGCAAGCTCATCTGCAGTCCAGCGGGCTCAGTGCTGTTGGCCTGCGCTGAGGAAGGCTTGGCCTGCTGCGCTCTGCACCAGACTGCCCACAGCCCGGCCAAGGGCCCAGCAGGCACTGCCTCTGGCCCCCACACTGTGCTCTTCTCACCTACAAACTTTATTTATTGCAGCCACAACGATCACCTGGAAGCCAGAGCTTCTTCTGACCCGTTGTTCCTTTCAGCACTCACCAGTGTGTAGCCTGGGTCTTTCAGTGCAGCCTGGTTTTCAGAAGCCGTGTCTGTGCCACAAAGGGAGCACAGCCCTGCCCCTCCTTTGCCCCTTTGGCTTGGGGCTCTCCAGACTCCCACAGCTGAGAGCCCCTCATCAGTTTGATAAGGGGTCTGGGGCCTCCAGACCTTGATATTCAGTTCAGGCAGAGTCTCTCTCCCGCTGTGCAGTGACCACATGTGCCCACTGGGCCATGTGTCAACTCCTTTTTACTGAAATGTAAGACGTTCTTGTTCCAGCTCCAGCTATTGTGTGACCCGCCTGCCCCACCCTTGGGGGGGCAGTGTCAGGGACCTTCTTGTGCCTCCGTGGTGCTGGGACTGGCACTCGGAGTCCGTGTGAGGAAAGGGACAATAAAACGGCTTGTGGACCCCTGTTGTCATTCTCCGTCCAGTGTAGGGCGGGCGCCGCTCTCTGGCCGTGCTCATATGAGGCTCACAGAAACCCACCTTCCCCATTGCCTGCATGGCCTGGGGCCATAGGCTGTAGGCAGCCTGTCCAGGGTCACCCAGGTGGGCAGCTCAGAAAGCCTTAGGGCTGTACCCTTCACTTCGGCCAGGCTGCCTGAGGGGTGCCGGGAAGAACTCTGGCCAGCAGGTAACCACAGGGGCCCCACGGCAGGTCTGAGTCCCACTACACCCCTGTCCATGCCTGAGCCACGCCTGTGATCGCCTGGGCAGCTCCATGTTCTAGGCTCTGTCCACTGCAGGTGTCCTCTGCAGGCCCTGAGCCCATAGATTGGGTTGGGACAGGGATTGAATCTTGAGCCAAGAGCTAAAGAGATCAAAATGCACCTCAGGGTACCAGGCCCAGAGAAGCTCCTGCTCCGCAGCCCAGGAGGCCACATAAAACAGCCACCTGGGGCAGCAACTGGGTTAGTACATAGACAAGCTCACACATACACACAAACCTGGTGCCCGGCCTGATCCTGGAAAGATGCAGAGGCCCTTTCTGGGAGGCAGTAAGGGAGCATCCCAACTGATGGGCCAGAACTAAGCAGGTGAGGGGAGGCCAGCTTCCCGGCGGATGGGCCTGAACTAAGCAGGTGAGGGGCAGGCCAGCTTCCGACGGATGGGCCTGAACTAAGCAGGTGAGGGAGCAGGCCAGCTTCCCGACGGATGGGCCTGAACTAAGCAGGTGAGGGGGCAGGCCAGCATCCCGACTGATGGGCCAGTCTCTCCAGAGATCCAGCCTGCCCTCTACCTACCAGCCCCCTCCACAACACTAGGGGGCGCCGCTGGCTGCAACTCAGATGCTCTGCAGTCCGGCTTACCTAGGGCTGCCTCTGGATGTCCCCAGGGAGTCTGACCCAGAGGGCTCCCTGATGAACCAAGACACAAGTGGCGGTTACCTGCACAGCCCCACTGGACACCACCCCCAGAGGACACTGGGCCCAAGAGGCTGCAGACCTCCAAGCCGCCACATCCCCCGTGGCAGAGAGAAAGCAGCGCAGGACAGCTGTGGCTTAGGAAGCACCAGTCAGGACAGGTGTGGGACCAGGGGTGTGAGATGGCATCACCAGGCTCCCGGGGACTGAAGCACATGCACACATGGTTGTCTTCATCTGTCCCCTCCAGGAAGCCTTCCCAGACTGGCCACCAAGCCCTTCCACCCAGGTCTTCCCACCCACACCGTGAACTTGGGATTCAGCTCACAGAGGATTTGCCCAAAGATGGGGTGACTCCCTTCAAGCCAGTGAGCCATGTCCTGCTTGTTGGTCACTGCTGGTCCACAGTGCCCCTAAGAATATGAGTGACAGAATACACGGGGCCCTGGGACAGGGAGGGCTTCTGCCAGGAGCGGCCCCTCTCCTGGGGGGGGGGCCAGCATGCAGGACAGCAGCGGCACGACAGAATGGAGACCACAGCCGTTAATCTTTATTTCTGGGAGCACATCTGTGCGGCTGGGCCTGCAGCACTGCCCCTCAAACCCAGGGTACCCCAAGCTAAGAGGGGGCAGGGCCGGCTCCCCCAAGTCTAAAGCATTGCATCAGAAGGGTTAAATCTACAGCAAATATATCTTATCAAACTCAATAAATTATATAGATATAAACCTGTAACATTAATGACATCGGACCCTATGTGTGGGAGGCCGCTTGGCCTGAAGCTGGGGCACTCTGAGCAGAAATGCCCAAAGCCCCCACCTGGCCCCCCCGCACCCACACATTTTCCTCGCAGAGGTGACTAGAGGGGCTACAGTGCCCTTCCAGGGGCCTGTCCCCCATAGCACCCCTAGGGGCGGGGCTGGGCCATAAATAGCTTTACAAATATACAGGCCCGGGCACAATTTCTAAAACAAAACTGCGGGGGCAGGCGAGCCCCTCCCACGGTCTCCAGCACCACGCACAGCCCCGTGCTTGGCGCCCAGCGTCTGCCCAGATGGGTGAAGGTTTTGGGGAGAAGGCTGAGGCTCCGCCTCAGGTACCCGTAATCTGTCTCCGAGGGGCAGGCCGGGGGCTCTGCGCACTCCTCCAGACAGGTGCCACCCCGGCCTGCCTGTGGGCTCAGTTCAGGGCACCAGCCACCCCGATACTTCCGGGGGCATGACAGTGGAAGCAAAGGGGCTGGGTGGGGGCTCCTGGGGGAAAAGACCCCATTTACATTCTATATTTGGGCCCCTGGTCCGGAGGGCGTCATACAGCAGGGTGGGACGTGAGACCTGTGCCTGGCCGTGAGACTTAGACACACACGCACTCGGGTGGGTGCCCGCCTGCCCGCCCGTACTTCAGGCCGAGGCTGGTGGGCTCCAGCGCTCCAGGGCTCCCCTGGCAAGTGCATCCTTGCGGGCCAGCAGCCCTTCACGTCCTCGGGCCTCCGCTGCCTGGGGCTGCCGGGGGCAGCAGGTCATGGGAAAACACGGAATCGTCCCCCCGGGGAGCTGGAGCTGGGGGTGTCCTGGCCACCCAGGCGAGTACTGTTCAAAGGGCACCGACAGGTCCAGGTACTCCTGCGCGGGAGCAGGTGTCCGTGAGCGAGTGGGTGGGCCCCACGCCCCCCACCCCACCCGCCAGGCTTCTGCTCACGTCAGTGGACGTCATGGTGAGGATGCGGTCGAGGTCCTCCACCAGCTGCTTGAAGGTGGGTCTCTGCGAGGGCACAGGCGTGCCAGCACTCACGCATCACCGTGTACCTGTGGGCACGGGACCTCCAGCACCAGCCTGCGTGGCCTACCCACCACACATGCATGCAGGCACGGGGGCACTCACAGTCATGCATGCAGGGGGACAGATCATGCGTGCAGGGGCAGGCACTCACAGGTCATGTGTGCAGTTGGCCGGCTTGTCCATGCGATGCCCTTCTTTCAGCAGCTTGAACAGCTCCTCCACAGGGATGCCGGGTATGGCGACCCCCAGAGTGAAGATCTCCCAGAGCAGCACCCCCAAAGACCAGCTGTGGGGGCACCACGTGTCAGGACCCCCGCCCAGCACTGAGTCGCCCTCACTGCCCGCTGCCCAGCACTCACACGTCGCTCTGGTGCGTGTACGCGCGGTCAAACAAGGCCTCAGGGGCCATCCACTTCACGGGCAGACGGCCCTGGGGAGGAAGGACGCCTATGGGTGCTCTGGCTGCCCTGGGTACCCACCTGCTCCACCCTCCAGTCCCCACCCGGCTCACATTGGTGGTCTTCTTGTAGTAGTCGAGGTTGTGCACATCGCGTGCCAGGCCGAAGTCCGCGATCTTCATCACGTTGTCCTCGGTAACCAGCACATTGCGGGCTGCTAGGTCCCTATGGATGCACTGGGTGGGGGAGCGCGCTGCTGTGACGCTCTGCGACTACCCTGCCCGGCCACCAGAGGGCACCGCCCACCCGCTCACCTTCTTCGAAGCCAGATACTCCATGCCCCGGGCCACCTGGTAGGCGCAGGACACCAGGTCCTTGCAGGTGAGCTGCTCCTCCGGCAGCCTACAGGTGTCGAAAGAGTAGTCCATGCCCCGGGGGCCGCCGCGCACGCAGGTACTCCCGCAGGTTGCCCTTGGCCGCATATTCCACCAGCACGTACAGGGGCCCTGCAGGCAGGGCACCTCAGGACCGGCAAGTGCATGTGCGTGAGGGGGAGGGGGCGTGTACTGAGGAGGAGCGCGGGTATGCGTGGGCGCCCAGCGGGAGGGGTGAGCGCCTGCTGGCCGTGTGCCCTGCCGTGCCCGCCCGCCCACGCGCCGCCCTGCGTGCAGGCGCCCAGCAGGTTGATGATGTTTTTGTGCTTCCCCATCATCTTCATCATCTCCATCTCAGACACCAGGTCCGACAGGTCTTTGTCTGTGGCGTCGTCTGCAGGAGGGGGCGGCTCATCAGGGAGTGCTCCCCATCCCGAGTCGGGCAGGGCAGGGCAGGGCAGGGCAGAGCTCCCCGCCTCCCGGCCCTTGTCCACCTCCTGCCCGCACCTTTCAGCATCTTCACGGCCACCGTGACAGGTTTAGCCATCCGCTCTTTGTCGATGCCCACAGCTTCCGCCATGACCACCTGGCCAAAGCAGCCCTCACCCAGGCGCTTACCCAAGGTCAGCCTGTGGCGGAGAGGCGCTGTGAGCTAGGCCGTCCAGGGCCTCACCCCTGCCCAGGCTCCCCTTGCTTGTGGCGACCAGGAGCTCAGCCTGCCGCACCCAGATGCAGGGCGTGAGGTGGAGCCACCCCAGGGCACCCACCCAGTCCCAGATGCCCCACAGGTGCAGCTCACCGGTACCGGGACAGCTCCCACTTGGGGTCGGCGGGCAGCTCGAGCTCCGACACATTGGCCAGCGTGGGGCCCTCCCCGAGGACAGCCGGGCTATGCGCCAGAGCGGCGTGTTGGAGCTCAGTGACGAGCTGGACTCCAAGGACACCTGCTTGGGGCGCAGAGCCAGGTCGGCGCCGGGGGGGGCAGACGGCCCTCCCATGCCCCTGTGGTCGGGCAGCTCCTTCCTGTTACCTGTCGCTGGGCGGGGCGCGGGACCTTGTGCACAGGGGCAGCGCCTAGGCCCTTCTTCGGGGGCTGTGCAGGCGACACAGGGTGACAGCCGCCACGACCATGGCGAAGAGGGAAGAAGGGACACGCCGTAGCTGAGCACGCCCGCGTACGCTGCTGGTCTCACCCGCCTCCACCAGCCCCTCCTCAGCTGCAAAGACAACGTGGGTGGGGCGTCGGGCTCATCCCAGGCTGGGGGATGCAGGCACAGCCCAAACAGGAAGTGGACACCCCAGGGGGTGGCCTGGCCTGGACACTCCCGGCCGAGGGTCCTACAGGCAGATCGCGAGTCAAGAGGGGCAGCCCAGGAGAGGTGAACAGAGGCACCAGCACCCGCCACCCAGGGCGACACAGAAGCTGCCGGCAGCCGCAGCGTGTCCGAGCGCGAGCCCAGAGGTGCAGAGCGAGCAGCTGCAGGAGCAGTACCTGGCAGCACCGCTAGCCACGCAGAGTGGTGGGAAAACCCGATAGAATTGCCCGCCAGGCACGTGTACTCCCCGCGTCCTCAAAGGTGACATTGCGCAAAGAGAGCACCCTCGACCTCCTTGTCAGTGGTGTTAGCGCCCGCGGTCTACAAAGAGAGGAGAGAGCGGCGATAGGCAGGCGCCCGCACCCACGGCACCACGGCCCGTCCGGGCGACGGGTTCAGCCAGGCTGCAAGGAAGGAAAAGGGCCGCCACCGCCGTGGCCAGCCGGCCGACCACCGTCCTCGCCGCGAAGTCCGCACCTGCGAAGCCAGTCCCTCCACCGGCGGGTCCTCTGTCCCAGAGGCGCAGGCGTGCGGCAGAGCGCGTGGGGGGGTGGCATGCGGGGTGTGGGCAGGGGGTGAGCAGAGGGCGCAGCAGAGGGCGGAGGCAGACAGACACATCAGCAGGAGGGAGCGGGCAGGGCGGGTGGTGGGCCAGAGAGGGGCGTCGCGGCAGGCAGATGGGGCTGGCAGGGCTGACAGCATTCAGGGTGCACCGGGTTGCGGGTGGGGTAGGCACAGATGACCACGGGGCGGAGCAGGCGGGCAGACAGTCGAGGCCGAGGAGGCAGCAGGCAGAGGCGGGAGGGGGAGGGTGGGGCCAAGCAAGGCCGGGCGTATGGGCAGGTGCCAGGCCGGGCGTCAGCTGCAGTTCTGCGTGCCAGGCAGGCAGGCGTGGGACAGAGTCGTTACCTGCTTGGGGCCCGCGGACACGCAGCCAAAGGCCTTCTCAGCCGCGCCTATGAAATTGGTGGCCCGACAGAGGTACTGGCCCCCGTCGCGCTGAGACACATTGGCCAGACGGAGGCGCGCGTCGGCCTCCGCACGGTCACTGATCCAGGACTGCGGGGACAAGAGAGCCGGCTCAGGCGGCCACGGGGGCGGCGGGAGGTGAGGAGACCCGGGCGGCCCCGCACACGGCCCCCCACCCCTCAGGGACAAGAGCCCGGCTCAGGCGGCCACAGCGGGCGGCGGGAGGCGCAGAGACCTGGGCAGTTCCCGCCTGTCCTGCCTCCAAACAGATGGTCCCCGAGGCCGCGATGGCCTCAGCGTCCCAGCATCCACTGGGGCTGCGGGAACAACGTGAGGCTGCAGACCAGGGTGGGGGCCAGGGCTGCGCATCCTGAGCAGGGCCGTGTGGCCTCCTGCCAGCCTTGGGGTGCCCACCTTGAGCACTGTGACGTAGGGGTGCCATCGGGGCCACGCGGCTGCCGTTCACCTCCACGTGCTTGAGCCACTGGATGTGCGGCTGCGCGTCGCTGTACACTTTGCAGTGGAACTCCACGTCGCTGCCCAGCACGGCCGTCTGGTTGGCCGGCAGCCCCGCCTGCAGGATGGGCCTGTGCGGGAGCGCTCTGTGGGAGAGGGTGCGCTCAGGGGCGTGGGCGAGGGGCAGGGTGTGGGCAGGGCTCAAGGACGCCGCGTGGTTCAGGGGCTCAGCGGGGGCCTCCGCTCACGAGCACATCCAGTGTGTATGTCTGCGGATGCTGCCAAACTTGTTCTCCACCACACACGTGTAGTTGCCGCGGTCTGAGGGCACCACGCTCTCCATGACCAGACTCCACTGCTGGTCGCAGCTGTGGGGGCCACTGTGAGCAGCCGGTCCCCACCCTGGACCCCTGAGGCCCCAATCACCTTTGGTGCCCCCAGGCCCAGCCCCCACCTTGATGCCCCCAATGCGGTGCTCGCCCGGAACTCTTTGCCATTCTTCAGCCAAGAGATGGATGGGGTGGGGTTGCCGCGGCGGCGGGGCAGCGAAAGCGGACGGTGTTGGCAGCGGGCACCGCCAAGAGTTTCTTGTCCATGCGCTCAGGGCGGGTCCAGTACGGGGCACCTGTTGGCAAGAGGCCTGTGAAGGGCTGACCCTGGGGGAGCCGCCCACTGAGCCCCCCCCCCAGCCTCAGTTTCCCCTCCTGTGCTGGGCCTTTGGAGGCCTTCTGTCAGGACCAGACTCAAAATTGCCTTTGGGGAGGCATTTGGGGTCATGCCGAGCGGTGGGTCACTCCTGGAGGTGTTTGGGGGCCCTTGTACGGGGCTGGAACGGATCCTGTTGGCTGTATGCCAGGACTTAGCCCTACCTCCTCGGGAGCCCAGTGCCTGCTTGCTCCCCCTCAAGCTAAGGGCAGGGACGCTTCAAGGGCAAGGGAGACCCCTCAGGCAGCCCCTGGGAAAGCAGGGGCAGGGCTGGGGGGTCCCAGAGCAGCTAAACAGGACAAAGCTGGGGTGGGGGTGTAGGGGGCGGTGACCCGGGCTCCCTGGTACAGCAGCTGCCCAGCGAGCAGGGCCCCACTCCCAGGATGTCCACCCTCCTTCTGTCCTCTGCTCCAGCAGCCTGCAGCCCCACCTGTCCACAGGCACCCCTGGTCCACCGCTGGTCCTCTCACCTGTGTCCTCGGCCTCGTCCCTCCCCATCTTCGTCATCTCCCGAGGAAGGTGCATCTGGGGGTGAGCAAGAGCGTTGGGAGGAGCGGCTGTCTTCTGCCCGTTGCCCTCTGCCCTCTTGTCCCTGCCCCGCCCCCTGCCCCTCACTCCCCTGCCCTAGAGGCCCCTCGCCCCTGCCCTGCCATCTCGGGGCCCACCTGTCACGCGCACGCTGAAGATGCACAGAACACGCTGGTCCAGCCGCTGGCGGCAGCTATAGGCACCAGCATCGTCCCTGGAGGCGTTGAGCACCTGAAGGCGCTGGGGCCCCACCAGGACCCGCTGGGACGGCAGCAGCCCAGCACCATCCTTGGCCCAGACCGTGGGCCCCGGGGGCCCCTGCAGGCCGGCAGCTTAGCTCCAGGGTCTCCCCACTGACCAACGCCAGCTGCTCCTGCAGGTCGGGCTCCAGCCCCGGGACCTCTGCGGAGAGGGAGCGCGAGGCTGCACCCAGCTGTGCCACAGAAGATGGGGGCGAGCCCAAGTGGTCCCCCATGGCGGCCTGAGTCCCCCAAACCCACACTGGCGCTTTCTTGGGGAGTCTCGGTGAGACTCAGGCCCCCCACACGGGAAGAAGGGAGCAGTCCACACGGAACACCCCCTGCTGACCAAGAAAGTTCTGGAAGCACGGCTGCAGGCACAGGAGGCAGGTGGCACCGTGCTTCCACAGTGGGGCTCCGAGGTGGAATAACGGGGCCCTTCCCTGGTCCACAGAGGCAGGTTTGGGCAGAAGCCCACCTTGGGACTGGGTCACCTTCTGAGCACAGTCAGAAGTGGGTGCAGGACCCTGGCGGAGAGGCCGTCCCAGTGCCCCCGGGGACGTCGGGCAGCCCAGGCCACATAATGGCAGCGGGCGTGAGGCCCGGGCTCGGGGCCCAGGACAAGGCGGGGTCGAGGCGCCCACACTTGTCATTCTGCAGCTGCACAGCCTAGATTCAGGCCCATGGTGACAGGCGAAGCCACGCTTGTGCCTCGGGGCCCACCCCAGGCGCAGCCTGACCCCCACAGCCTCTCTAGACCACCTGCAGGCCCGGTGGGCAGCAGCGGTGACCCGTCACCAGGGTGTCCCACCGCCCACCACCCCACACCCACAGAGGCGACCCCCGACGTCTGTATCCTCAGGGGAAAAGCCACGCAGACGCACCAAGGGCAGAGCTGGCCCAAGGGGACAGGCAGCAGGATAACAGACCTGCGTCCACTAGAGGGGTGACAGTGTCCTCTCCAACTCCCCCAGTCCTGGGGCTCCCCAAAGCCCAGAAGGCCCCACAGCCCGGGAGTCCCCAGCACTCACTGCCAGAGGAGTCCAGGTCACCCCAGAGCTGCAGTTTCAGGGTGAGGGAGGGGTGCTGAGGATCAGGGTATGGTGAGACCCCAGCCTTGGAGAGGCCTCAAAGTCCAGCTCCCGCCCCCACCAGGAAACACTCAGGTTTCTTAACAGTTAAGGGGGAGGGGCCAGAGCGCCTAGCACTGCTGGGGAGGGCGTTAGCCTTGCTTGAGGCCCACGGGGTTCGATCCCCGACATCCCATATGGTCCCCCAAGCACCACCAGGAGTAATTCCTGAGTGCAGAGCCAAGAGTAACCCCTGAGGATAGCAGGGTGTGACCCAAAAAAGCAAAAAGGGGGCTGGAGCGCTAGCCCAGCGAGTAGGGCATTTGCCTTGCAGCGGCCGCCCAAGCCAGTCCAAGTTCAATCCCGGCGTCCCATATGGACCCCGAGCACTGCCAGGAGTAATTCCTGAGTGCAGAGCCAGGAGAAACCCCTGAGCATTGCCGGGTGTGACCCAAAAAGCAAAAAAAATAAATCAGTAAAAGGGGGGGAGGTCAGGGCTGCTAATGAGGGTTTCCGGGATTATCCTGCTAATCCTCCTACCCCACCACGCCCCCTGCAAGGAGAGAAACTGAGTCTGGGGAGGGGGCAGGCAAGCGAGCACTCAGGTCTCTTACCCCAAACCCACCCCTTGCTTCTCCAGGGAACCCCGTGCCCCTCTCAGGGCTTGACAGAGCGGGTTCACCCCCTGGAGGGAGCGAGGGCAGCACGGTCGGAGGCCAGGATCCATCAGCTGGGCTGGGCTGGGTTAATAGCCACAGCTCAGCCTGTCAGGTCAAAGTCCAGCCTGGGAGAGGGGCCCAGGGGCTGGGGCGGCATCCCCAGGGCACTCTTGGCCTCCCCATGGAGGGGTGCCCTGTCCTGGCCCTTCCCAGAAAGTGGCCACTCCACCTATGGAGATGGTGGCTGGCTTCCACCCACCCACCTCCCAGGGCCTGGCAGCGCCTTCCCAGTCCTTGACCCCAGCTGCCCCTGGGCTTTACCGGGGAAAGTGCGCTGAGCGCTGACGTTTTCACGAGGCCTTTGTACTTCACCAGGGCCCATCTCGTTAAGGAACCGGTTTAAGTTTATTGACCTATCAACTCAACTCTACCTGTTTCTCCAGGTAGGGAGGGGTTGGGCGGGCTGGCCAGCCCCCAGGCCTGCTCAGGGCTGCCTGAGACCCCCGGCACAGCGCACATGGCCAGGGTCCCCTCCCCCGGCTCCGGAGCAGCAGGCGGCCGGCTGCGTGCGCCCGGGAGACGGTTCCTTGACATTCCCGGGCCGTCGGGAGTAATATCTTTATCTGAATGCGAATGCTAATGGGCTTCCCCGCCGCGGCCCGGCCGGCGCCCCTGGAAGCCCAAAGCGCGCGCTGACCTCCCGGCGGCCTCTATCACGCCGCTGAATGACACGCACATTCAGGCGCCGCGCCACGCTCATTCATAAAAATAAATAAATAAATAAAATGACATTGTCCTGGAGCAGGGGGAGCGGGGGGGGGGGCGCCGCCATCTGCCTCGGCTCGCCCGGCGCCCCCCAGCCCCGCGCGCCCGCACCTCCCCGCCGGCCGCGCCGCGCGCTGCAATGGAGCGGCTGTTCGGGCGCGGGGGCGGGGCGCGGGGCCTCCTCGGCGCGGCCGCCCACTCGCCGGGGGCCCGGCGACGCGTGTGCGGGGGCGGGGCGGGTGCCCAACCCTCCTCGCACACGTTCGGGCACGCCGTCCAGGGCAGACTGGACCCTGGTGACGGCCGCCGCTGGCCACGCTCCAGGGGGCTTGGGGGGAGTGGCAGCAACCCCAGGAACCTGGCACTCGGGCAGATCCCGCGGGCCCGTCGGCGATGTGGACACCGGGCCCCGAGCCTCCCCGCTCTGCCCTGAGCGCCACAGAGGTTCCCCACCCCCACCCCGGCGTGGCCGGCGGCCAGCGCAGGCAGCGATGCCCGGGCAGCGGGGCGCAGCACCCCTTTCTCCCGCTCGCCCCCTGCCGCGCGCTTCTGCCGAGACCCCCCGCGTCCTTACCTGTCGCTCTCCTCTCGACGTACGGGGCCGGGCCCGGGGCCCCAGAGGAGACGAGGCCGGCCGCGATCACCAGGGCCACGCAGAGGCGAGAGCGCACGCCGGGGTGCCCATCGCGCGGTGGGGGAACCGGCGTCCTCAGGCGGCTCGCGCGGCCCCGCTGCCCCCATGGTCCGGACCGGCCGGGAGCGAGGAGGCGCCCCTGGGGTCTGCGGGAGGAGACGGCCAGTGGTGAGCCGGGGGAGCGAGGCGCAGGACGCGGCAGTGACGGCCCCAGCGCCCCGGCCCCCAGCCACCGGCCGCACCGCGCGCGCTCCCCTGAAGCGCCTGCCGGCTGCTGCGGGGCCTCCCACGGAGGCGGCAAACTTGGCAGAGCGGGAACCCGCGCCCAGGGAGACAGGCTGGCGACCCCCGGCCCCGCTCACGGACCTGGTGGCCTCCGGCAGGCACCTCTTGCTCCGGTTCGCAGCGGCCCGGCCCGCGTCCGCGCCTCGGGCCGTCGACTGGCGGGATACGTCCGAGCTGGACCGCACGGCGCCAGCTGCCCGCGCCGCCGCCGCCACCGCGCACTGAGCCGGGCAGCCCCGCGCGCCGCAGCCAGGGGCCCTCCCCGCCCTCCCCGGCAGGCCAGAACGCCCCGCCCCGGAACGCCCTCGGAACGCCCATAGGGAGGGCGCGAGTCTGAGGCGGGGCCGCGCGGGGCGCCTGGCGGGCGCGGGGGCGTGGGAGAGGCGCGCGGGGCCGGACCCCCATTGAGGCGCGCTCGGAGCCCTGAGAGGCTGAGCTGGCTCCGGGGCGCAGGGCCGGGGAGGCGGGGGCAGAGCCAGCGAGAGCTGGTCTGGGCGGGAGGTTCCCCGAGCTCCCAAGGCGCTGCCTGTCGGCGGCGCTCGGTGCCGGGCGCATCTGCCAATGCCGCGGCCCGCCAAGGGGACGGCACCCGCCCTGGGCCCGGCACGTAGTGGTGCAGAACTGGGGCGCCGCTCGGGGACCGAGCCGGCCGGGCCAGGAACACACGCAGCAGACTCAGTTCCCAGGACCCAGTTCTGCACCCCCTGATGTGTGTGTCCAGCCCACGTGCAAGAGGACTCGGGGTCTTAGAGGGCACGGTGGGCTGGGCCTCCCTGCCATAACCCTGCCCGCCTCAGAGGAGTCTGGCAGGGCCTGGCCTCTCTTCCTCAAGCGGGACCCTAAGAGATCTCGACCCCGAGCAGAAGCTGCTCTGGCCCATCCTCCAGCACACAGCCCCCAGCCTGGGCACCTCCAGGACACCAGCTACTTTGTATCCCATGCCGCTGGGTGTCCGGATGGCCCTGCACCCCAAGCTCCCAGGGGGCTGTCTGTCTTCGTCAATGGCCCTGCTCTGTGCTCTGCCTAGGACCTGGGACCACAGCTGGCAGCTCTCCGCCAAACTCTTGCCCCAGGTCCTGTCCCCAGCTTCCTCCTCGGGTCACCCCCTCCAGGAAGGCGGCTGGGAACTCAGCTGGGGACTCAGTGGCCACAGTCATGTGCCACTCTCATGCCGGTGTCCTTCCAGGAGAGGTGCCTTCCCTGCCCCTCTACGCCTGAGCACTGCAAGCTCCAACCTTCTCTGCCCTCCCTGCCCCATGGGAGGCTGAGTCCCTCAGAGCTCAAAGGTTCTGAGCCCCTCAGAACCTGTCCCGGGCAAGCAGCGTTCCAGGGTTAGGTCGGGATGTGAGATGGCCACTGCCTTGGCGGCTCTGGGTCCTCTGCATTGGCCGGACAGTCTTGGAGCATACCTGCAGCTTCTGGAGTCTGTGACCATGACTCTGGGGTCCCCACAGAGGACAGTCTCGCACCCCACAGAGGACAGCCCCACATCCCCACAGAGGACAGCCCCACATCCCCCACAGAGGACAGTCCCACATCCCCACAGAGGACAGTCCCACACCCCGCAGAGGACAGTCCCACATCCCCAAGAGGACAGTCCCACATTCCTGCAGAGGACAGTCCCACACTCCTGCAGAGGACAGTCCCACACCCCACAGAGGACAGTCCCACACCCCACAGAGGACAGTCCCACACCCCACAGAGAACAGTCCCACACCCCACAAAGGACAGTCCCACACCCCACAGAGGACAGTCCCACACCCCACAGAGGACAGTCCCACACCCCACAGAGAATAGTCCCACACCCCACAAAGGACAGTCCCACACCCCACAGAGGACAGTCCACACACCAAGAGGACAGTCCCACACCCCACAAAGGACAGTCCACACCCCACAGAGGACAGTCCCACCCCACAGAGGACAGTCCCACACCCCACAGAGGACAGTCCCACACCCAAGAGGACAGTCCACACCCCACAGAGGACAGTCCCACACCCCACAGAGAATAGTCCCACACCCCCGCAGAGGACAGTCCCACACCCCACAGAGGACAGTCCCACACCCCACAGAGGACAGCCCCACACCCCGCAGAGGACAGCCCCACACCCCAGACCACCCCTGCACAGCTCCAGGTCCTGTCACTGTCAGATCACTGTGTGCCTCAGGTGTCCCACGGGCCCCACACCTCTGCTATGTCTGTCCTGGACAGGTGGTGAGGGGACCTGCTGCCGGCACCACGCATGGGGGTCCCACGAAGGGAGCGTGGGAGGCTGCTGAGGCGGGCTGGCCCAGCAGGGGTGACTCAGCCAGCCGGGCCCCAGCTTGCTGGGGCCTGTGTGAGCAAAGGGTGAGGGGGCGCTGTGGGTGGGGAGCGCACAGGGTGCCTGGGGGCAGGCTGCGGCAGGCGGCCAGGCGGGGGCAGGGGTGCGGTCAAGGGAGTGGGGGGGCCCTGAACCCAGGCCCCGCCTGCCCCCTCAGACCTCAGCAGTGGCCCAGGCCGCTCAGCAGCTTGGAGTTAGAGCCCTCCTGAAGCTCCCTGACTCTCTCTCCCACCCTGAGTGGGCACTCAGTTTCTGAGGAACCTGAGAAATAAAATGAAAAAATCTCTGATTCAGAACAGAAGCGGAATGTGTTCTGGGGCCACACCTGGCATCCCTGGGACTGCTCTAGGCTCTGTGTGTGGGGTGGGGTGGGGGCAGGGGTCACTCGTGGTGGGGCCATGCCAAGACCCCAGCCCTTCCCCAGACACTGAATGTTAAAGAAAAGGGGAATAATCCCAGAGCTTTGGGTCAACACTTGCTGTGTGGGCGTCTTCTTCCTTCCTTCCTTCCTTCTTCCTTCCTTCCTTCCTTCCTTCCTTCCTTCCTTCCTTCCTTCCTTCCTTCTTCCTTCCTTCCTTCCTCCCTTCCTTCCTTCCTTCCTTCCTTCCTCCCTTCCTTCCTTCCTTCCTTCCTTTCTTCCTTCCTTCCTTCCTCTCCCTTCCTTCCTTCCTTCCTCCCTTCCTTCCTTCCTTCCTTCCTTCCTTTCTTCCTTCCTTCCTTCCTTCCTCCTTCCTCCCTTCCTCCTTCCCTCCCTCCCTCCCTCCCTCCTTCC
>JAJIBD010014194.1:0-37998 GCA_021461705.1 Cryptotis parvus
GCAAAACTTGTATATACTGTTTTAGATATACTGCTAAAACTTGACAGGAATAAAACAGTCAACCCCATCAAAAAATGGCAGAAGAAATGAATAGAAATTTCCTTAAAGAAGAAATTTGCATGGCTAAAAGGCATATAAAAATGCTCATCATCAGGGAGATGCAAATTAAAGCAATAATGAGGTATCATCTCACACCTCAGAGCCTGGTACCTATCCAAAAGAGCAAGAACAACCAGTGCTGGCATGGATGGCTGAAACACCAATCATGAGACATGTCCATATTAGAAAACAATATGGACATTCCTCCACAAACTAGAAACTGAGCTCCAGTTTGACCTAGCAATACCACTCCTGGGAATATAACCTGGAGACCAAAACACACAGCAGAAACACCATTTGCACTTCTTTGTTCATAGTAGCACTATTCACAATAGTCAGAATATGGAAACAACCAGAGTGTCCAAGAACAGATGACTGGATAAAGAAACTGTGTCACATCTACGTAATGGAATACTATGCAGTTGGCAGAAAAGATGAAGTTTTGAAATTTGCCTATAAATGGATAGACATGGAGAGGATCATGCTGAGTGAAATTAGCCAGAAGGAAAAAGACAGATATAGAATGACTGCATTTACTTGTGGGATAGTAAGATATTGTCTCTCTCTCTCTCTCTCTTCTCTCTCTCTCTCTCTCTGTCTCTCTCTCTCAATGACACCCACCCTGCAGCAGTTTTTTTTAATCCGGCCCAGAACACCATCCAGCAGAAGAGCCTATCACAGCCTGGATCATCGGCACCCACCCTGCAGCAGCTTTTTTTCAATCCGGCCCATGTATGCTGATCCAGAGACTCAAAGACATGGGGCAGAGCTGCTACCAGTTCTCCCTGTGCCCAGCCGCTCACGAGGCACCGGGGAGGGATGGCGGATTCTAGCTCTGGCCCGCCACCCCAGCAGAGCCTCACAACAAGCCAGGCGACCCCCCCCCCACACACACACTCCATGAGGGCCACCATTTTCCACATCTGGTCCTCCCTCTTGTCAGAACTCCATCTAGCAGACGAGCCTATCACAGCCCAGCTTGTAGCTGCTTGTGGCCACATGGTTCATCAATAAATGCTGTATTTAGAGGTGACTACAAGATTGTGCTACCTGCACAGCAAGCCTGGCAAGCTGCCCGTGTCGTATTTGATATGCCGAATACCAGTAACAATTATGTTAGGTCATTCCTATGACCTAATATAATGGTTTGAGTCTCTTTATGTTCCTGGAGCGAGCAGATGCCCTTGGGGTCTACTAGCATGAGACAGGTCATATGGAGATGTTATTGGTGCCCACTCGAGCAAATTGATGATGAACAGGAAGATAGTGATAGTGATAGCAAGATATTAATATCCAAGGCTAGGCAAAACAGGAACCATTAGGATTTGTCAGTGGTTGGAATCTACTGCAAGTGTGTGGGAGTCAGAAGTTATGTAAGACAGAGAAGGGATCAGTGTTCTAATAATTGTTGGAAATGGTAACACCAGACTAGAACTGAGCATTGAATGTAGGCAAAGGGATATACATGATAACCCCTAAATGTATGTATTGCAAACCACAATGTGCAGGGGTGGTGGGGAGAGAGAGAGATACGAGAGAGAGAGAGAGAGAGAGAGAGAGAGAGAGAGAGAGAGAGAAGGAAAACTAGCTGCTATAGAGGAGACTGTGGGAGGGGAGTGAATCTGGAGACATTGGTGGTGGGAAACGGGCACTGGTGGAGGGATGCGTGCTGGATCACTGTATGAACAACTTTGAAATTGTATATTTCATGGTGTTTTAATAAAACAAAAACATTTTAAATGCCGACATAAACTGAAATTTCTATGACTTAAAGCTGTTGGTTAAAGTGAAAGCATCAGCTTCTGCCTGATAAAGGTGATTTACTCAAATTTCCTTTCAGTTAGGATCCACAAACGTGAGAGTGAGAGCTGTGGCCTGAGAGTATGAAGCACCATGTGGCCTGGGAGTTCTGATGACCGACCACACCATTTCCCCAGCGACCTGAATTCCTCCTTAATTTACATTTGCCGTTTGCAGCAAAAGAAGGAAGAGATGGTAAGAATTACTAGGTTGTTCCACACAAATCAGACTTTGTAAAACCCAGATAATCAAATACCCGGATTTCATATGATTCAATAGAATGAATTATTTAAAAAACCCATCCGTTCTAAGCACATGGAAGGGAAAACAGCATAACAGAAGGTATACACATAAGGAAGAGGCTGCCAGACAGTCGCAAACCTTTAAGGAAATGAGTAGCCTTACTTCAAGGTGCAGAAAACAGACGGTGATGGTGATTGCAATTTAAAACACTGCATTTGCCTTTTAGAATATTTAAATAAACGTGTAGGGGCACACTCTGTGACGCTCAGAAGTTACTCCTGGCATCCTACCCAGGAGTTACTCTGGCATTGTCTGAAGGATCATGACACAATGAGATCTGGGTTTCTGCATACAAAGTGAGCATTCCAGTCCATTAGCTATCTCTCTAGCCCAAACATATTTATTTTTGCTTTTTTTAGGGTAACACCCAGCGTGCTCAGGGGTTTCTCCTGGCTCTGCACTCAGGAATTACTCCTGGCGGTGATTGGGAGACCATATGGGATGCCGGGATCAAACCCGGGCTGGCATGGGTCGGCCACATGCAAGGCAGACGCCCTACCCGCTGGACTATAGCTCTGCCCCCCCCAAATATAATTTTTAACGCTGGAAAATAAAAAAAATCAAACTGTATGAGTAATTTTTACTAAATTTTTGTCCTACAGACTTCTTAAGACCAGTTTTATGGGCTATACGGTAATAAAGCGATGATGATGGCGCTTGCCTTAACACCCTGTTGGTGGCCAATCCCGATGTACCCCCAGAACCACATACAGTCCCTGAGCACTGCCTTGCCGAGTGATACCTGAGCACAGAGTCAAGCCTAGGTCCTGATCACTCTGCATGTAGACCCAAAACTCAGAGTTAAAGCAGAATCAAAGTCTTGGTGGCTGCTGCTCTTACGGGGAATTATAAAGAGGAAGAGTGCTTGGAGGCAGGAGATCAGTCACCGATGTTGGATACGGCATGATGGCACTTTGTTTCAGACCCAGCAAGGTCTTGGTCTCTGAATTCTTTCTCTTTTTTTTGAGGGTATGATAGAACATTTTATCCATCAAACCCTATCATTAGCATCATTCACATTAAATTATTGTGCCTAAACAAAAAAGCACTGCCACCCACAATGGAACATCACTCAATACAATAATACATTCAGCAACATAATTATAACGATACAATATAACAATACAACAATACAGTCAATTAAATATTAGTTCTAAAAGGTGAACTATACAGGAGAGGTTAAAATTATATTAAATTTCTTTATTCTTCTTAAATTACTATTGTTGGTTTGGGAGTCATACCTGGCCACAGCTCAGAGGACTATGCAGTGCTAGGAACTGAACCCAGAGTTCAAGACACAGTTGCTGACCATTGAGCTATCTCCGGCCTATTCTGTTTAAAGGCTACATTGTGTTTAGTTTCTCAGTGGATATCTATGTTCTTTTATTTATTCCTCTGCCTGACGAGTGCACATTGGATCCGTTCTTTTAACACAGGGTTTCCACATGTTGGTGCAGCATGCTCCAAACTCCAGGATCAACAAAACCTGGAGGCAGGAGGTCGCAGTATCTGTTCTCCACCTGTGCTGATACCTGTCATTAGTCTCAAGGTTCTCGCTCTTCTGCTTTGATCCTTGTTCCTACATGCCTCATTTTCTGAGATGAGTAAATTCAGACTCTCCCAGGGAAAAAGCCCCTCGTCTCTATTTTAATCTTCCACTCCCTTCCAATGACGAACGGCTATCTCTGATTCCAGCCAGGAAACTAGAATTCCCTTCTCAATTATCACTCGGCCACTCTCCTGTGTTCTTTCAGCCTTCCTTATTATTTCTCATTACCCTTCAGGGCTCACTAACTGGAATCCCTTCCTGAATCTTGATTTTTTTTCGCTGACACCAGTTCCAAGGGTGTGTGTGTGTGTGTGTGTGTGTGTGTGTGTGTGTGTGTGTGTGTACAACACCCAGGTTTTAGAGGGAGCCAAGTAGAAATGATATAGAAATGGATGCCTGCTCTGTCCTTTGGGAGAGAGGAAGCCAGAAATGATATCACTTGTCACTTGTATCACTTGTCTTCCTGCTATTCATCAATTTGCTTGAGTGGCCGCCAGTAATTCGTTGGAATGAGGTCCATTATTTTTTTGAATATCGGATACACCAAGGGTAGCTTGCCAGGCTCTGCCATGGCTCTGGGTTCATCCTCAGGGGGCCCAGTCTTTTTCTATGTCAGACCATCAACCATCCAGAGCCCACAGGGCAGAGCCCTGGGTATAGACAAGCCTATCTCCTGTCTGCCACCTGCTGACCCAGCCGGGCACCACAGCCACACCTGCAACACCTCGAGGGGCAGGATAGGGTTCTGCCAGAAAAATACGATGTGACCAAACAAGGCAGCAGAAACAATATACTATACACATATGCAGATATACACAACTGCATGAGGGCCTCCATTTTTCACATCCGTACTTTCCCTCGTCAGAACTCCACCCAGCAGACCAGCCTATCACAGCCCGGCTCGCGCGGTTCATCAATAAGCTGGATTTAGAGATGACTACAAGAGTATGCTACCCGCACGGCAGAGCCTGACAAGCTACCCGTGTCGTATTTGATATGCCAAATACCAGTAGCAATTATAGACCTCATTCCCATGACCTGATGGTATGGTTTGAGGCTCTTTATGTTCCTGGAGCAAGCAGGTGCCCTTGGGCTCTACTTGCATGAGATAGGTCATATGGAGATGTTACTGGTGCCTGCTCGAGCAAATCGATGATGAACGGGAAGACAGTGATACAGTGATGTCACTTCAACTGATAGCAAGCAGAATCTCAATGTCCAAAAGACACCGAATAGGACTAGGATTTGTTCTCAATCTCTCATTTCTCTCTCTCTTTTATTTTTGCTTTTTTTTGGGTCACACTCAACGCTCAGGGGTTACTCCTGGTTCTGCACTCAGGAATTACTCCTGGCGGTGCTCGGGGACCATATGGGATGCCGGGGATCGAACCCGGGCCGGCACAGGCCAGCCCGGCGTGCATGCAAGGCAAACGCCTTACCGCTGGGCTATCACTCTGGCCCCATTTCTCTTTTTAATCAGCTCTTATACTCGGTCTCTTCCAATCTCCCGTTTTAGCTATCCCAGATTAAACCCCTGCTCACAGGATCTTGCTCTGTCCTAGAAAAATTATTGTAGCCATCCTCACTCTCTGACATCTCCACTGATTATTCAGATGTAACAGTCAGGAAGAACCCAACTGCAGAGATGAAGAAGCAGCTACTTTAAAGGAAAGATTTAATTCCTATCACAATCTATCTTATGGGGGTCCTGATGTGAATTTACAGAACATACAAATATTAGATTCGGATAAATAATCAGTACATGCCAAGAATGTAAATCCCGCCACTGCTCTAATTAGACATCAATACAAATCAAACTGATCTCCACTTATTTGTCTTTCAAAGGCCAAAACAGCAGTTCCAACATGTCACATTTACTTGGCATGCATTTAAATATAACCTTTAATTGCATGTGTTTAAAACTGTTACCTGAATTATGATGTCCCAATAATATTTTCAGTTAACTAGGTAAGGGAGAAAAATGTGTTCAATCAAGAAACCTCAATTGTGTGGAGTGTATGTACTCAAGATAGTTTACTGTATGATTACTAGAAACTCCCAAGAAAAAAATTTTCTTCAACTTGTCAGTATACAAAGCAGCAAGTAATGGCCTTTAAAATCTTATGTTGTAACCAGTATAATATACTTAGTCACTAAATTGTGCAATTTATGCACAGAGAATATTTAATAAATAGAATCTGTACTTAAAAACTGATTGAATACTATGTACACAGATAACATTGAATAGTCAATTAAGTGGATCTATTAACAAGCTATACGATAAGTCAATCAAGACAGTTACAGTGATATATCTGTGTTTCTATCATTACGAGAATTATTTTCCCTCATACAAGTTTCTTCCACACTTTAGTTTTAATGTTTTGTTAAGTGGTTCAAATGTATCAAGGTTATAGTTTACAGTTTTAAACTGTACTTTCATTATAATATTCTAGATAGAAATACATTTAATTCTCTCAAAGCGTTTTTTCTTTAAAGCACATTTTCCTAATTCTCAGAACTATGGAAACAAATTTTACTCAGAAAAAAACTGAATCTGAATCTGTACTTAAAAACTGTCAACCCGTGGGATATGGAAATGTAGAAACTTTAAGGACAACCCATAGAATACCAGGAGAACTAAAAATTCTTTGAAATTATTAAAAATTCCCCACAAATTAAAAGCATACTTTTGGATTATGGATGATAACCAAGAATAATCAAGTAATTTCATCTATTAGATGGATTTGATTTAATATTATTAATTTAAAATATAACTTAAGAGGATAATTTGCATAAATATATGCTTATACATAATATACAATATAGTATGTACATGGTATTCATATATTACATCATATAAATGTAGATGCATACCAAATAATACATGTATTTCATGTACTGAATACAATTTAAAATTAAAGCTAGTACTGATCCAATGTCAACAATATACTCAAATACTGTTTAGGGATAATCTAAAATGCTGAATTTGGAGTCAACTTGACAAATCTATTAGCGAGGATTATGAAAGTACACTCTGTGTAAGGAACAAGAAAACCAAACAGAAGTAGAGAACAAAGCATAATTCAATAGCCGAATGTAGCAGTTCCAGAGACTGAAAGATAAGAACTAACGAAGTCCAGCTGTTCCTACCTCCCTCTGTGACTGATATGTTTATGAGTCTTCTCAAATGCTACATAAAAATTTTTTGAATTTCTACTTTGAAGGCAACCTTTCATAATTCCACAAATCTGCAAATGAAAACTCACCTGTGAGTTCATGTAGGTATAAAAGGTTCCATATTAAAAACTACCAGTCTCTTCCCTCTTACTTAATACACCAAATATAAAACAAATGTAGCATGTGTGGGAAATAAAATGTGAATTAGAAATAAGAACCAAAATCAAGAATTTTTCTTTAAGCTTTGAAGGAAATTATTTAAAATGAAGATTTTAAATATTTATGGCAACCTAAGTCTAGATGAAAAGATGAACATCTACTTCTTTTCATATATGATCAATGCTAACTTTGTATAGCAAACTATTCTATTATTCAGTAATTTAGCTAGTTGTTATTTAAAGTGAGAACAAAATATTTTTAGACTTATAAGTTGATATAAAATGCAAGCATATAACTGTCTAAATTTCTTGTCTCACTTGTCTTCCCATTGTTCATCGATTTGCTTCGAGCGGGCACCAGTAACGTCTCCATTCGTTGGGAATGAGGTCCATTACTGTTACTGTCTTTGGCATATTGAATACACCACGAGAAGCTTGCCAGGCTCTGCTGTGGCTCTGGGTTCATCCCAGGGGGGCCCAGTCTTTTTCTATGTCAGACCATCAACCATCCAGGGCCCACGGGGCAAAACCCTGGGTGTAGACAAGCCTGTCTCCTGTCTGCCACCTGCTGGCGCAGCCAGGCACTGCAGTCACACCTGCAACACGAGAGACAATCAGTCTAAATTTAGTTGGTAAAATAATTATTCTAATTTGAAAAAGGTGGTGTCAAAATAAAGTTTGATTTGTCTGACAGTAATAATTGATCACAGTTTTATAGTTTTTTCATTTTTTATACACTGCACTATACCATGATTTAAGCTCTTTATATTTTAACTTGTTAAAAATCTCACAGTACCTCTGAGAAACAGATACTATCATTTTACAGGTGAATGAACTGAAACAGATGGGTAAAGTAAGGCACTTACACCATATAGCTAGAAGCTGTAGAGATGAGACTAAACCCCAAGTAGCCTGATGTCAAATTCTAGACTTTCACCTACCATGGCAAACTTCCAGTGGGGTTAGCTCATTCCCGAACACATGAGAGGAAATCGAAGGGAGAAAACTACCTGGCATGATGCCCTGAACATACCAGAGGCTATGCCAAATCGATGCTTATGATATTATTATATTTATGGAACAATTCTGGCAATACTGACAGTATGTGGAGAAGACCAAGTAAAAAAAAATTAACACTTTGAGAGAATTTAAAAAGTTCAGTTTTTACGTATTTTTCCTACTTCATTCCAAAATTTACTGAGTTTCCACAAGAATAGAACATGTGGTAAAAAGGGATTCTTTAGAAACAAAGGCACGGTCTCTGCATGGAATAAAATGCAATGTGAAAAACTGGCCATCTGGACAATTTTTATTGGTACAAGCTGTAATTTATGAAACCACGAGAAGGGGGAAGAAAACAGAGAGGAGATAGCTTTGACTTGCTGCCAGAGGAGGATTTTAAAGCTTCATCCAAGAAAATTTTTAAAGAGAATTTAAATATTTCATACCTATGTCTATAAACTAAGGTTGCATCTTTTTGGTGGAGCACAGTATTCTATTTTACTCTGCTAAACAAGCATCCACATAGCAGATGCGGGGAGGGAGGAGGAGGAGGAGGAAGCAAAGTTGCTGCCCCTTCTTCCTTCAATCTTTGCAGAATGTCTGCTACACGCAGAGCACAAAACTATGCATTACGGTAACCCAAAGTATAAGTGAGATCCCACACCTCAAGGATTTCTGATCTGGGGCCATCAAAATTCAAGTAATTTAAAATTCTAGAAGGAAAACAAAATGTGTTTTATAGTTGTTATTATGGATGATACAATATAATAATGATATTAATGATATAATAATTACCACAGGGCTTTGTCATGTTATATGAATCATGTTATATGAATCATGTTATATGAACTCCCCCATTAAAAGGAAGCCAGACAGGGCAGACACATGCTAGAGTACATCACTATTGGAACTTGGGCTCAGTACAACTGAGGGTTGCCTGGCCCTGAAATAGAACCTTGGGAGCATGGAGATGAAAACTGGCCAGGCTGAGTCATGAATTTAAGGGGCTGGCCAATGTGCGTTTAACCCACAGGCATCACAGTAAAGTCTCATCAGCTTGCATGGGTGGAGAATGGTAGACAACTTCTCAGCACGAAAAGCCAGACCGGAAGAAGAGTTTTGGGGTACCCCAGCAGACGCCTGTGGTTGACGCAGACGAGAGGCACCTTAGCGTCCCAGCCTGCCACAGCCCATGGAGCTGCTCCATTTCATGTTGCTCGAACTCTGCAGAGGCTCAGCACACTGCAATTGCTGCTAGCTTTGCCTGGTACAAGGTCTTTTTACTGGATTAACTATTGAGGGTCACAGATAACTTCAAACGTAGACGTGTGTGTGTGTGTGTGTGTGTGTGTGTGTGTGTGTGTGTGTGTGTACGGGACTTCTCTCAATAGTCCATCTCACTTGTCACACCCCTGAATTCTCTTCATCTGCACTGAGCAGGTAGACAGGCGGATGCAATGATCCCATAGAGCCAAATGTCACCTGACACACAACAGGGATGTCACAGGAGAGCTTGAGCCTTCGGCTGTGACAAGCCGGGGACATGTTTCATAGAAGCTTTAAAGAGCTCAAGACCTTGTGCACCAGAGATATTCCAGAAAGAAGGTGGGATTCAGAAGTGACATTTGGGGTCAATGATTTGTTAAAAAAGCACGAAATATTTGTTCACTTTTTATTCTTAAAACATGTTTGCATAAAAAAATCACTTTTATAGCAATGTTCCTATTGTAACTTTCTTAGGCAAATTGACCAAAGTTGGCATTAAAATTCTTCAGATATGTTCGCGTTGCCCTCTCAGAGGGAGGGGAGCTAGGTCCACTGGTCAGCAGCACTGATCAGCCAGGCCCACAACTTCTCTCCGTGTTGTACAGTTGATTTTCACAACAGCATCACTGGGTGAGTCTGTACTATAGGATCATGCCAGCCCACTCTCTTGGAGAGGGAGGGGCTTTCAGGAATTTGGCAGAAGGGCCAGGCTACTTGCTTCCTCTCTCACCTTCTAAGGCCCGAGTAATCCTTCCTTCCCTCCTTCTTCTATCCTCCTCTTCTTCTTTCCCTTCCTTTTATTTTGCATATTTAGACTCAGGAGGGAGGACCGTGAGCCTTGCAGGTGTGAATATTTAGAGACTAGAAGGTGAGGCTGTTCGAAGGAAGGAAACAAGTGGAGACAAATCAGCATTTCTTTTCAGAACGAAACAGGAAATCTCAATAGTATTATACATCGGCTTCTCTCTGATAAATGTTCAAGGTTTCAAAAAACATTTTTAGATCAGTGGTGGGTGGATAACTTTTTAAAGAAACACTTGACACAAAACACTGAATTAACCCCCTGACTCTATTCTCTCACAGGGTTGTCTCTATTTTAATGGTTGCTTAGGCACTGCGGATACTCTAGATACTTGCTTTGTTAGATTTAGAAATTATTTTCTGTTTTCTATGGAATCATTAAATTCATTTCTGCTTTTAAACTATATACTGAAGTTGATTGTAGGAGTCCAGAAACTCTCAGACATGGGGCAGAGCTGTTCCTTGCTCTCCCTGTGCACAGCCATTCATGAGGCAGTCGGGAGGCATGGCGGGTTCTAGCCCTGGCCCACCACCTCGGCAGAGCCTCACAACAAGCCAGACCACCCCCTCACTCCATGGGCGCCGCCATTTTCCACATTTGGACTTCCCTCTTGTCAGAACTCCACCCAGCAAACCAGCCCATCACAGCCCGGATCATCGACACCCACCCTGCAGCAGCTTTTCCTCAATCCGGCCCAGGTATGCTGGTCCAGAGACTCTCACACATGGGGCAGAGCTGTTCCTTGCTCTCCCTGTGCACAGCCGTTCATGAGGCAGTCGGGAGGCATGGCGGGTTCTAGCCTTGGCCCACCACCTCGGCAGAGCCTCACAACAAGCCAGACCACCCCCTCACTCCACGTGCACCGCCATTTTCCACATTTGGACTTCCCTCTCGTCAGAACTCACCCAGCAGACCAGCCCATCACAGCCCGGCTCGCGTGGCTGCAAGTGGCCGCGCGGTTCATCAATAAATGCTTTATTTGGAGGTGTTTAAAAGAGTTTGCCTCCCGCTTGGCAAGCCTGGCAAGCTTCTCGTGTTGTATTTGATATGCCAAATTCCGTAACAATTATATTAGGTCATTCTCATGACCTAATATAATGGTTTGAGGCTCTTTATGTTCCTGTAGCAAGCCGATGCCCCTGGCTCTACTGGCATGAGACAGGACATATGGAGATATTACTGGTGCCCGCTCTAGCAAATAGATGATCAACAGGAAGATCGTGATCATGATTGTGATTGTGGGAGTAACATTTTTTGAATAATTTGTGAATTACAAAATTTCCAGCATAGAATGTCAGAAAAAGCAAAGTCAGAACTTGAGGTCTCACAGCGATGCACTAAGTTTCTCTTATTACCTGCTGCTTAATTATGCTATGACCAAGTGTGTGAGTGTTATGAAGTGTGTGCAGGACGATCAGTCAACTGTGACAGCCAACAAGGCTCTCCTTGTTGCATGGGGGCCAATGGTAGCCCAGTGGAGGTCAGCATGCACCTAGCCTGGCCCTGCAGGCTGACCTGCCCCCATTAAGCTCCCTCACATGCGTGGCCTTGCTCTCTGAAGGACTTTTTTTTTTCTTTTGGGTCACACCCAGCAATACTCAAGGGTTACTCTAGCTCAGGAATTACTCCTGGCAGTGCTGGGGATAGAACCCGGGCCCGCTGAGCGCAAGGCAACAGAGAATGCCCAACCCACTGGACTATGGCTCTGGCTCTGAAGAACCTCCTCTCATGAGTAAAAACACAGTGACAAAATATTTCTGAGAATATGGTGACAGCGGCTGGTAGGGATTCCTGGTTGTATACACACATGTGGTATGCAGAGATTCCTGGGCGTGTTTCAAGATTTCCTGATCTTCTCATTTGTTGTAAAAATGAGACATATTACTGTTACATCGTCTCTTTCTGATATTTTATACGTTCATGTAGTTGCTAATAGCAAGGCCAGGCTCAGAGCAATTGTGGGCACTCAGTGAGACATCAGGACACATCTCGTCATAAAGATTACTACATGTCTGCAAGCATGGCTTGAAATTATTCGTGCCCAAGGTCCCTATAAAGTTTCAAGTTTTTCAAATTTGAGAATAGAAAAAGAAACATGGCCATTAAACATTATTTCCCAAAATTCATCGCCACATATTAAAATGAGGTCCATTTTCAGACAATCTCTGTCTCCTCTTGTATGTGTTTGTGTGAGTGATGTATATGTAGGGTGTGTCTTGTGTTTGTATGCAGTGGGTTGCAGTGTGCTGTGTGCCATAAGTAGGATGTAATGTTTGTGGTGTGGTGTGTGAATTGTGGATGCATAGAAAGAAAAGAGGCAGGCATGCATGGCCGGTGACAGGAACATCCTGCATTATTAGTCTGTGGTTACTACTTGGGGAGCAATAAAGACAAGAGTGAGAAAAATGCATTGTTGTGACAGCAAAGGAGATTTTAGTCGCCCAGACAGCAATGGAGGGGCCAGGTGACGTGTCAGGGGACAGAGATGAAGGAAATGCTAGGAAGATGCAGACTTACTTTCTCACCTTCTCTGTTTTCTCATTTTCATCTCCAGGGCCTCTCAGAATTTCCAATAATGGTTCTTTATTTATTTATCCCTTTCCCTTTCTTCCTTCCTTCATGACTTCCTGTTTTAGCCTGCTGTTCCTGACAATTAACAATTGGCTCTCCACGTGTTGTATCTGCCATTTGCAGAAAGAGAGATACAGGAAGAAACAGAAAGAGAATGTTCAGGAAAATAGAAAAAGAACAGATGGAGCTGGAGAAGCCAAACTGGAAAGACAGATAAAGGGGCTTTTCTCAAAGACGGATGAAATGGAGAGAAAGATTCAAAGACAAAGGAATATTTTAGGGCTAATGAAAATACTACGAAATTAGTAATGGTGGCACAACTGAATTTACTGACAAATTACAATGAAAGATTGTGTGGGTGAATTTCATGGAATGTGAACTATGTGTTATATTATTAAGTACATATGATAAAGCCTAATTTATTAAAAACTCAAAATATGTTGTCTCTGAGCCAACTTTTTACAGAGTAGAGCTGCTGTGCTAAGAAGCCTTCTTTAGGACACACAACCTCACATTCTGCGACACACACCTCTCACTCTGCGACCCCCTGGAAGGGCGAACCGTGTTTCACTGTCCCTAGAAACAAAGGAGTTATAAGATGATGCTGAGAATGCAAAAGAGAAAGACAGAGAAGATGAGGAACAGGCTGCTGAGAAGGTCATGTGACCGTGTCTAGTGCTCGAACTGATGATCCCTTACCCTCTTCTGGATTTCTTGAACAATTTCTAATTAGTTGGGAATGGTCAATTAAGTAGTAGAGGAGTGTAAAAATGTTACAACCCAAATTCCATACTATTACACATACACACACACACACACTTAAATATAACCACTAGCAAGCCACCTTCTAGCACTATGAAAACAGTCTTGACTCTAAAATAAAATGCAAACTTTGAAACTTCTTCTCAACAGGAACTGTTCTTAAAGTCTTTGATCACTGAAGATTCTCTTTTCTCTATAGCTTTGAATAAAAACCTTCTTCCTCTGCGCTGGCATTGCACATAGTCAAATGACCACATATTTAAAAGTATTTTACACTCTGGAGTCTGTGAGTAAAACACAGAGACTGTGCACACTCTTCAGTGGCATCCACGCCCCTCTCTGCGTGTGCCCCACGTCTCCACTTTGTTCCATATATTCAGAGATGCTGGCTGAATAAGTTATCTCAAAATAAGCAAGTGATGCCTGTATTTTGAAATCTTTATTTCATACAGAGTTTTGAAATTGCAAAAAGCATTTATTTCTGCATTTTGAACAGTACTAAAATTACAATAAAAATTCAAGTTACATTTTAAATATGGCAGGAATGTACTCTCATTAAGAGCGGAGTTAAAAGAAGAACATATAGTGTCTCAGATGCCACAGATATATTTATGGGAAAAAAACTGAGTTTTGGAGAGGAAGTCTCTTCTCAATGGAATTCAAATTTAAATTAATGAGAAGTAATCTTTAAGATGCATGACAGATAAAATAGTTCCTTTAGAAGCTTAGTACATTTAGAAGTAATCAAGTTATATAGCAAATTAGGGGGAGAAATTGCCTTTGTGATGTCTGGGAATGCACATGTTAAATGATGAATTTTTCCATTAGCGTTAATGAACTTGCCTGGTTAACTCCCTGTACATCAGAAGAACAGAGACCAAATCATCTGTCTTTCACATTTAATTCAATTTGTTTGTATACTGCAGTTTTTACTCAAAGTTACTTAAAAAAGCAATTTTATAGAAGATAAAATTATTACAAAATTGGATACACGGGCAATATAGCAAAGGAGGGAGGCTGGTGTCTTTGGAGAAACAAAAATTAGTCTCTCTCATAGAATGATTGCATTTATTTGCATGACATAAATATATCAGGTGGTCTTACCAAAAGTGGAAATTACTGCAAACGTGAGGGAGTCAGAGGTTAGGTAAGACAGAGAAGGGAACATGTGTGAATAAATATCAAAAGGGCTGATACCAACATAGAACTGAGCATTAAATACAGGAAAAAATGCACATGATGGCTTCCAAGTGTATGTAGTGCAACCCACAATGTGTAGGAGAAGGAAGTGAGAGAGAGGGAGAAAGAAAAGAGATAAAGAACCTGCCATTTAGGCAGGCTGTGGGAGGGGGAGGGAATTGGGGACATTGGTGGTGGGAAATGGGCACTGGTGGAGGGAGGGGTGCTGGAACACTATGTGACCGAAACCTCCAAACATGAACAACGTTGTAATTGTATATATCACGGTGGTATAATAAAATGTTTAATTAAAATAATTAGTCTCTCATATTTTGTGCATGTCGAAGTGTTGTGTGTTTAGTATTAAAGGCTGAATTGGAAATTGCTTCCACTGTTTTCAGAAATGGTGACTGAGGAGAATGAAGACTCAATGAAAGCTTTAAAATAGTTCAAAATAGTTTCAAAATAATATTTTGAAATCACAAACACTGATAAATCTTTGTTACCTTTAATGAAAAACTGTGCATATATGTAGTAGAAGGGGGTGTGAAAAACAAAAAAAATCAAATGAAAAACAAGCAATCACAACTTGTATTTATATAGCACTTCACATTCCAAAACGCTGAAAGCATTGTAGCGATCAAAGGTTTCTTGGAACCATCTAATTGTTTTGTTTTCTTTCCATAGTCAGCAAATACAATAGAAATGGAGGAGGATTCTCAAAATACTCACTGACTAACCTGATTCAATAACCAAAACCACTTCTATTGCTCTGCCCCAGAGCCAACTTCCTTGCCATGTCCTATTAAAAATAAACTCACAGGAAAGTTTTGCTGTCAATATTACCTGCAAACCTGGATATTGAAAGCTACGTAATAGCAAACATGAAACAATGAGCTCCACGTTGTTTCAGTGCCTACAGTACAATACCGAGGCCGTTATCACTATGAATGTATTTTTACCAACTGTGCTCTGTCTGTAGTTGGCTTGGGAATGAAGACCAACTGCAAATGATAGTCCCTTCCCCACCCTTTTCACTCTCCTTCCTTCCATAAATTACTAACTGAATATCTAGTGTGTGCCAAGAACTGTTCTAACACAGTTAAGTCACTGTGTGAAAACACACATCCAGATTATTATGTATTCCTGATAGAGATAAGGCAGAGAGGAAAGAGCCAATTTGGATCCAGTGGATACACCTACGTAAACTGAGGAATGTAAGGGATCATGCTTCCATGCTCTGCTCCTCTTTAGCCAGGACAAAATACTTTTCTCCCACGTCCCCACCTAACGTATTTGACTGATTCCATTCATATTACAGTAGGAACACGTTACCTCTGGAAAGCTTTCTGCAACTGCTCTACCTCAAATTAGTCTCGCCCTCCACTGAGACCATTAGTGCTTGTCTGGGTTTATTCTGAGATACTCATTACTGTATATTTTATATGAAGTCATCTGTATTCATATCTGCCATAATTTTTCAACCTAATTAGACAACAAGCCCCTTCGGAGTATGTAAACTCCCTTTATCATTGCTGTCGGCTTCTATCACAATGTCTTAGACATAATAATCTCCCCACTGAAGTTTCTGAAATAGGTAATTGGGAAATGCTATCGATGATCTGAGTGTGCCCTCGCCACACAATTCATACGCAGAGATATTTATCGAAATGTATTAATATTTATGTCATAGCTTAGGCAATAAGGTGAGATAGTGTTCAGGTTTCTGGTACTGACGTAAAAAGATACTATCCACCCTTCTCAAGAGAGTGTCCATAAGCCTCTCCCCCATGCGTGTGTCCACTCCAGTCCAATGTTTCGCTCCTCCCTACCCTGGCACCATTATTTGCTAACTGACCGTTATGGCTTCAGGCTTTTACTTCCCTTTGCACCCTCCATGGCCCCAGCGTCCTCCAGTTATGTTCCTGAGTTACTTCCTGGAGGCCTACTTTCTCCCTTCCTGCCCCAAATCCTGGCACTCTAAGGTTTGTATTTAGTATCCACTGTTTGTCATTGACTGGTATTTTCTATACCCTATTGTGTTCCTCTATATGCCACAGATGAGTGAGATCATTATATATTTGTCCTGTCTCTGACCTACTACATTCAGCATGTTTCCCTTCTATTTCCCAAATACCAGTAACAATTATAGACCTCATTCACTTCTATATAAAATTAAAAAAATGTCTGTATGGCAAAATAATCCCAGGCTAAAATAAAAATGCATTCAACTGACAGAATACAGTCACATACAATACTACCCTGAAGAAGACATATGGATGTCTAATATGAATATGAAAAGTACTCAGTACCAGAGAATAAAAACTCAAAGAACAACTGGTATAACATTCTCGCACCAGTGAGAATGTCAGTTATTAAAAAAAACCCTAAAAATATAAAGTGTTGGTGGGGACATGTTGACAAAGCGAGTCCTTTTCACTGCTGGTGCCATGTCACCTGATACAGTCTCCATAGTTAAGAACAACGTGGAGATTTATCAAGGAGGAATGGAGCTTCCATTTGACCTAGCTATCCTATTCCTAGGGATTGACCACCTCCAACACAAAAGCATTAATTTGAAGAGACATATGAACACCTATGTTCATTGTAACTCTAAATTCAACAGCCACAATATGGAAAAAACCCAAATGCCCAACAATAGATGAATGGATAAAACAACATGGTAGATATACACAATGGAATACTATGCAGCCACTAGAAAAATTAAAGTCATACAACTCATACGTAGAACTCTTAATGCCCAATATGATGGTGTTGGGTGTTGAGTCTTTGGGAAAAACTCAACTAACAAGTTTGAGTTCTCTTAAATGTGGTAAGAATTTTTATCAAAGAGACTCCACAGAGCTCTCTCACACCTTCTAGCATGAAGAGGTGTGTCTGGGAACCATGAAGCCTTAGCAGAACAACCAGGCTGACCCCGTGATCTTTGGCATCTAGTCTTCAGAACTATGATAACTATTTATATTGTTTGCAGCCCGCCCCTGTTAACGGTGTTTGGTTTTAGAGGCTCAAAGTGTTCAAAAATATCATTAAAACAAAATTGCATTTCAAAATTGTATCATTCATTCTTCAATGAATACTTGCCATTTTATTTACTTAGACTATACTATTGTTTACTTATTTACAATTGAAATTTACAATTGAAAGTGACTTGATAAAGTTTGAGGCATACAATTTCATTTCATCAGGTATAAATGCCAGTCTTACCAGCATGCAGGGCTTCGTGAGGATCAACACCTGCCTTCAGGAGCACTTTCTAACGCTAAGAAGGATATGGCCCCCAAGGGTGTTGTCACACTGGGGTGTGCTGGTCAATGATAAGGGAGCACAGAATATGGCCACACTTAATACAGAATGGGAAATCACTAACACCTTCCAGAGAGTGATGTTTCACGATGAGTAAGGATTACCTGGGTATGATTTATGCAGTACAGAGACAGAGTGAGTTTCCTGCAGAAGAAGGAAGAATACTCAGAAATTCCAAGGCCTGAGCTTTGCCCATCTGCACAAGTGTAGATGGGCCGGAGAAGCCAATTTAAATATTCTTGCAAGGATGAAGACCCCTGGGTAGTGCTTAAATCAGAACTCCGAGACTGTTAGCTCACATTTGTGAGCTACACTACATTTGTGAGTAACAGAGCTAACTGACTGCAATAAGAGAAAACAAAGTGGTGGCTGAACCAGTAGGGTGCTGAGTGATCTGAAAAATAACGGCAACACCAAAGTCATGATGAAAATGGATACAGACACATGTGAGACGATTTAAGAAGCAGAGCACTGTGGAACGAGATGGGTCAAGGAGGGGAATGAGAGAGAATGATTTCTTATCTTGCAGGCTGGGTAAGGGGAACAAATAATCAGCCACGCCACTCACTGAGTAGAATGATGGAGAAAAGCAACTTGAGGACACACGGAAGTGACTGAAGTTTGGTGCTAAAATGAAATCATGGAGCCGCTGTGTCAAGAAGTGTTTATGAAATAAGCAGGAGAAACACAGCACATCTGAACCACAGGGTCTTTAAAATCATCTTGACAAGTAGGTTCAGTCTCATGCAGTAAAAACAGAGTATCTGGGAGGTGGGGTCCAAGCTAGTGTTTATTCAAGGTTTTCAGGTCATTTCCCCTGGCTAGTATCAAGTCTGAAGAGAAAAAGGTGAGAGCCGAGGTCCTCCAGCAAAAGCACACGAGGAGAATGCCGAGTGAGAAGCCGACCTGGAAGACTGAGGCAAAATGGAAGAAAGCAAGGTAATTAACGTCAGAGGAATAGAAATGTTTTACAATAGATAATATCCAGACAAGGAGAGGTCAGTATCCACTAAAAGCTGCTGATGAATGCAGTGAAACAGGGGTATTTTGTAGAAAACCGTGGATTTGCGAAGATTTAGAAATTGCTGAGGGTTTAGCAAGGGGGAGGCAGGTGACCTATCCCAGCTCCCTTCAGAGAGCCTGGGGTCAAGCAGGGGTACATAATGCCCCTCAGCATGTCAGGGGAAATGCAAAGATGATCTGTGCTGAAAACTATAGATCTTTAAATCTAAAAGTCTGAAGTATGTTAAAAATTCTATTGATTTTTTCTTGGACATATTACATATGAAAGTATTAAATTCATGTGTGTTCTGTGCTAAGCAAAATTATAAAGCAGATACCCACCTATCCATAGCTGTGGGAAAGAAACAAAACGGTGCTAGCTCCATAAAAATTCCAGCAAGATCCTCACCAATCCCCCATCCCTCTCTCATTTCTCTGCATTTCCTTACAATTTTACCATTTATCCACACATTCTTTCCTACACAATTCTGCTTTGATGACCTGCCGTAGAACTTTATGTAATGTGAACCACACGGATGAGTTGGACAGAATTTGTACTTCTTCACTTAATATGATGTCTGTGAGATTTACACATGGCATTGTAACTGGTTGAGGTTGATTCGTTTTCATTATTTGTGGAGCTTTATTTCATTTAGACGCTTAAAGAATATGTGAAGTCTTGTGGGAAAGATTCCTTTAGAAAGGAAGAGACAAAAGGCTATTTATTAAGGGGTCTCTGCATTGCTGTGAATGGGCAGCAATGGTTAGGTGGGCTTAGGGGCACCCCAGGATAGAATTCCTCCTCTGTTCTGGAGGTTGTGGTCAGATCCTGATTAAATTTTTAGTGGAGTGTTTACTCAGATCACTCTGCTGAAGACAGCAGTAGTCAGGAAGCAGAGAAGGGGAAGGCAGGTGGGACACCTGCTCACAAACCACCTCACTACAGGAAGCTCATTACTATGTGCAAAGTGTCGAGTCAGAGTGACTGAAGGGCCAGACTCCAACTTAACTAGTTGGAGATCTTAACTAGACGCCAGGGGTAGAGTTAACTTCTGACCTTAAGCAGGAGAGGAGGGAAGCTTCCCTGAAATGACGAACGCAAATAAAACATTCAAACTCTGGTTATGTCACTCACATGTAACCAGTACGAGAACGAATCCCTGAAATCAACTGCTCTTTCACCTCTTAAAACGGAGATAATATTTATTATAAGACATATGTTGTGATCATCAGATACAGATATCATATGTCAAAATTTTGGAATTCATCAAAACCTAATTTTGAAGTGTCATAAAACATTTCTTCTTGGATTGTTAATAATATCATAATGGCAGTGTTAGAAAAGATATCATCTTAATGCCTGAATCCTACACGAGCCTGGAGATTGACAAATGAGTTCATGAAAAGAATGTCTAATACTCTTCTCTTCCACATCTTTCACATAGCATGTTGGGTGCTAGGGAAAGCGTAGTAGTCAAGCACCAACACGGGGCCCACAGTTAAACTGTGGCCCAGGCTGATCAAGGTCAGACCTGAACGCAAGATGAAATGCCTCCTGCGCTTTCAACCTTGTATCTGACATAACATGAAGGCTCACTGCCCAGAAATGTTGGAAAGATTTAGGGCTACAGAAGCACTTGCTCCCATCACATAATCGGCCCCATCTGTCACTGTTCATCCCTATTATTATCACCCAACTCCCAGCTCCAGATATTTGAAACAGAAGGAAAATGAGAGAAAGAGAGAGAGAGAGAGAGGGAGAGAGAGAGAATGGGACAGAAAAAGAGAGATTGAAACTACTCCTTAAAATATCCTTTCTTTTTCTCTTTACTTAAAGGAATTGTGTTATGCATCCAGGAAGATGTATTTCTTTTCCTCAAATTCTTCTGTTGGATCTAAAACCCTCTATGAAAACCCACTTTCCCCTAAATACTCCTTTCTCATACCACTTAACTTACACACCTTACTGATCACCTTACAATGCATGCTTCTAGACATGGAGACATCTTATCTAGCACAATGCAGGGCACTTGAAACGCATTCAATGTCATAGGATCACAGTTAAAGGAGAAAAAGCATTCCATGAAAGATGTTCTTGGGTACTGAAACTGCAAGTCCAAACTGTACTTTCTATGATTAAAGAAAGACATAATCATCCAGCATTTTCCTCTGAAGTAGCTCGTTTTTCAGAAGAAATCTTCAAAACTCATAACAAAAATTTCATTAGCCACTTAACTACTGTGTTCTTAAATACCATTAGCACCAGGAATGACAAAAATCATCTTCATTCTTTTAGAAAACTGCTGTTAGTTTTACAAGTATTATAAAGACCAGGACTGCAATCCTCCAGCCAAATATTCATGTGGAGATACGGTTTCAGACTTCCTGTGAATCTGTCAGCTTGACTCATTCCCAGAAAGGCACTCTTCCTTTAACAATCTCGTTTCCAAGTTCCCTCTAGGTCCTGGAGTGTCATGAAGCTGACCTATTACTGAAGTGCCAAAACCTCACAATATCACTTAGATAAGTTATAAATCATGAAAGAGAGAGCCCTGACTTCTTTTGTCATCAAATACTCATTTGATATTTCAGAACACGGTAGCTCTGGGATCTGTGGTGAAATCCTTCACACGTCTACATATGAACAAACAGAAGGAGCTGTTGGAAGCTACTGTCAAAAAGCAACATGATTTGCTTAATGTGCAGGAGCATGACAGCAGATGACCACGCGAATAGGGATAACACACAAGGCTCTGTGTGGCCCAGGGGTTTTCCTCATACAGGATATCATTTGAATCTGCTTTTTAACAAAATGTGGTTCTTAGTTCTGTCTCAAATGATGTTTTTAATGTCTGTGAATTACCAGTAAGGAATTCTTAGATAAATGTGTGGGTGTCTAGGATGAGATGAAGAGGCGGTGTCAGGTGTGTGTAGTGTGTGTGTGTGTGTGTGTGTGTGTGTGTTCAGGAAATCCACAGAGTAGTGGTATATGTTACTTTTATTCTTTCTGAGTTTTATCATCTCTTTTACAATGTAGTTTAAATAGCACACAAGTTGGCCAAGTATTTGACAGAAGACTCTGTGCCTCTTTTCATGTGTGTGGGAGGTATATGTGTCTCAGGCTTCATTCCAAGATAAAACTGGGGTTTTCCATAAAATAGAAATTACATGAGAATGAATTTAAGGCCAGTTTTTGTTATCCTGGTACATTCCTCTGCATGAACTATGATTTCACTGACAAGAACGTCACTTCCTTCAGTAACTCAAATGCCTGCTTTGCTCTCTTGGTTTTTTTTTTTTTCTTTTTTGGGTCACACCCGGCGACACTCAGGGGTTACTCCTGGCTCTGTACTCAGAAATTACTCCTGGCGGTACTCGGGGTACCATATGGGATGCCGGGATTGAACCCGGCCCGGCATGGGCTGGCCATGTGCAAGGCAAACACCCTACCTGGGCTATTGCTCGGACCCTCTTGGTTCATTTTTAAAGTAATGATACGAAATGTAAAGCAGGTTTTTTTTTTTTTTTAGTGGGGAGTGGGGAAACCATACCCGGCATTATGCAGCAGTTACTCCTGGTTCTGCACTCAGGAATTACAACTGGCGGGTTTGGGGTCCCAGCGTTCAAACCCAGGTTGGCCACATGCAAGGCAAGCCACCTTACCTATTATTGCTCCAGCCTCCTAAAGCAGATTCAAACCTCAGATGAGTATGTGGGTAATGAAGTTTCCAAAGAAGGTTTAACACTGTGAAGTTTCCCTAGAGTCAGCTCAAAATCTGCCAAATGACTTCTGGGTTAGTCAAAAAGTCCAGAGGCCTGGGCATCACGAATTGCCTTCACACTAGGATGATGCTATTTCACCTGAATGGCTCTGGAGAAGAAATAAAGACAGGGCAGCTTCCATCCAATCCAAAGACCTGGGTTGCTGCTAGGTCTACCAAACATGGGCTCAATATATAGAAACTGTGAAAGTAAAGTGAGCTAGGAAGGCTACTTCAGAATGCTTGAGGGCTGGAGCAATGACACAGTTGGCAAGACACTTGTCTCGCACTCGGTCCACCGGGGCTTGATCACCAGCACACATACATCCCCCAATCACTGAAAGGAATGAGCCATGGGTACACAGCCTGGAGTAAGCCTTAAGACTGCCAGGGAAAGCCTTAAGCACTCCTGCCCCCAAAATCCTCAACAAAACCAATATTCTTGAAGCAGTGTTGCAAGTTGTGTTTTTTTTAACTGAAGGAGACCTACTCAGAATCAACATTATAAATAGTGTTTCAAACTGAACTGTTTCTAAGCTGTTACTAGCACCGGATTAGGAAAGAGTGAATTATTTCAGAATCCCCTTGGTTCCTCATCTTCCCATTACTCCCACGGGGCAACTATGGTCCTGAATTTTTATACAGTAGATATAATTTGCCTAATATGTATATTATATTATGGAATTATGCAGTACCTGCTGCATGTGCCTGGCTTCTTTTATCTAATTTTATTAGATCTAAATTAAATTAAATTAAATCTAGTTTTATTTCATTTATGAGCTTGATGTATGTTGGGTGTAGAGTCTATTCATTCTTTTTTTTTAAACATCTTTCATTATGTGACCATGACTTGATCTGTCTGTTGTCAGTGGGTTTGGGAAACTAACGCCAGCTAGTAGAAGCAGTGCATCTATAAGCATTCTGGCTTGTGTCTGTTAGTGAACTTGCACTTTTTAAAATTTTTTTTTGCTTTTTGGGTCACAGCTGGCAATGCTCAGAGGTTACTCCTGGCTCTGCACTCAGGAATTACTCCTGGCGGTGCTCAGGGGACCAAATGGGATGCCAGGGATCGAACCCGGGTCAACCGCATGCAAGGCAAACACCCTACCTGCTGGACTATCGCCCGGCCCCCTGAACTCGCACATTTATGTTGTGTGTATAACTAGGAAGGGAACTACTGTATGTTTTGAAATTATTTTTTGGTATTTACTACGTAAGTGATGCTTACAACATCCTATGAAAGCCTCTGAGATCAAACTCCACTTATTACATGCATAATTATCAGTTCTCCATTCATACATGAACCTTCTGCAGTACTTATTATTATAGCCAAAGTCATTACCATGGAGTCTATTTTAGTAATCAGCACAGTCACTTATAGATATGTGGCACCACATTATTTCTTTGGATTATAACCCTGGCATTTTGAATGCAATGTGAAACCCTCCTTAACTAAACCTACTGTTATCACTGAAAATTTTGGCAAATTCGATAGTAACAGCTAGTTCTTAAAAATAGGCAAAACACCTCTCCCATCTGGCTCCACATAGACAGGAAAATTAATATTAAACCAGAAATACATAGGCACTAAATTATAATAAAAATTGGAATCTGATGCCTTATTTATTATATCATTAAAATTAGAATAAAACTAAAAGATAATTAAAATAACTGTACCTTGCTTAATATTTAATATTTTCTTATCTATGGTTTATATTTAAAATTCTGACTTTTAAGCTTTGTTGTTATTTCATATTTTACAGAGGTTAACACTCTACATACCAGCCATTCAAGGAACTTTATTCTTATGTATCACCTATAACAGACTAAATATTACAGTTGTCTTTGAAACGTGGGCTGCCCTGGTAGTCAGGAGGGCCCCTGGGATGGTATCTGACTGTGTTTGGGGTCTCCAGGGTTATTCCCAGTGATACAGAGAAGGACGCATGATGCTGGGGATTTAGGCCCCATCGAATGCATGCAAGGCTTGCTCTCAAGGTTCCATACCATTTCCCACCCCTCAGTTCCCTTTTGTGTACCTAAATCTCCCTTAAGTCTTTGTTACTTCAGTCAAGGACATGATTGTACCTTCCACACTATTCTATATATTTATCTGAGAGTAGAAGAAAAGTTAAATACATTAACTTAACATTGACCATCTACTAATTATGTCAATACAGAAGATACAATTTGACCAAAAATTCACCTTTCTATTCATAAATGGGAATAACAAAACTTGACTTATATCATAGGCCCTATCTGTACAAAAGTAAAACAGTGCCCTAGTAAATGTACTGTAAAGTGGATAAATTACATGGAAACATAACATACGGTTATTATTGTCTTGTCTAGCAGACCTTTACAAAGGGAAAACATCAACATTCAAATTTTGTATCAAACTTAGTTTGTACCATACACAATTTTCAAAAATAAGTTGCATTATCAAAATATCCTCATGCCTTTTAAAGGCAAACTAGAAGCTGTATTATATATTTAGATATAAGTCATCACCTATTAAAAATGTTAAGATAATGTGTGTTACGGTGGTATAATAAAATATTTTTTGAAAAATACAAAACAAGCAAAAAGATAATGTGTGTTAGAATCGTGATGGGATTTATGGTCTGAGTGTTCACAGTTACTCCACCTCCCCACCACCCAATGCTCTAGCCTCTGTTCTGTCCCTGTGCCCCCTCCATAATATGGAGATCTTAGTTTCTTCTCCAGTCCCCAGAGTTTCCTTTAAATTGATATGGCCCATTCCCTTGTTTTGCTTCACTGTACATGACTGATGAGTGAAATCATAGGGGGTCTGTGTTTCTCCCGGTAACTCACCACCTTTCCATGAAAGGATTAACACAAAAATTTCAAAAAAAGTCTCCAGGAAAATACTATATTTAAGATTAATTTATCCATACAGAGGAGGCACTAAAATATTAATTTTTCTAGACTTAGTGATATCATTGCCTAGGAAATAATAGTCCATTATAAACAACATTATAGACATTTGTATGTTTTCAAATTAGCTATGACAAATTCTATAACAATTTCAGTAATGGCATGAATCACAGCAAATTAATTATGGAATATATATGGAATATATATATGGAATATATATACATGGATTGTATGGAATGTATGCATGGAACATATACATGGAATGTATATATGGAATGCATGCATTGAATGTATGCATGGAATGTATGTATGGACTAATGTATGGAATGTATGTATGGAATGCATGTATGGAATGCATATATACATGCACTGATGTATATATGTTATTCCTGGTGACTAGCAGATAACGAAAACATCAAAGAGGATTCCGGTCTAAGAGCTATGAGAAAACGATAGCAATGCAATGAACTAAACAAACAAATGTTAATTTAGAAATATGGAGATTTTAAATGAAATACATTTATATACGGACATAAATGTGGGAAATTGACCGTCTAACAAAAACCTTCTAACAAATGGGGCCGGAGGGATAGCCCAGCAGGTAGGGCGTTTGCCTTGCATGCGACTGGCCTGTGCCGGCCTGGGTTCGATCCCCGGCATCCCATATGGTCCCCTGGGCACCGCCAGGAGTGATTCCTGAGTGCAGAGCCAGGGAGTAACCCCTGAGCGTTGCTGGGTGTGACCCAAAAAAAAATAAATAAATAAAATAAAATAAAGGAGCACAGCATCGAGTCTCCTGAAAACCAACCAAAAAAAAAAAAAAAAAAACAACCTTCTAACAAAAACCCCAAGGTCAGGATAGCTCCCTGGGTAAAACAATCTAAGTCATTTTGAATCTAACAGGGCAGTAAACGTGTACCCAGGCAAGAACAGAATACTTTAGGGACAGCCAACATATACTCAGGAACGAATAGAGCAAAACAGTTCAGGGTCTTCTGATATAGAAGACGACTGAGGCAACAGTAGAATAAGAAACTGGCATGACTTTATACTTTAAGGGTGCCTGTGAATTGGCTCTGTGAAATCCCAGGCCTTGCTCTTAATGGACCTGTTGAATTCTGATGTGTCTGCGAAGTTGTCCTTATTGTCTCTGTCAACTTCAACAAGGGCTCCTGTGTTGGGACCAGAATTGGGAAGCAATGTAAGTACTGAATAAATGGCCAGTCTGCGAGTTCTCGACTGACAGGTAACTCCTAAACCAGGAGTGTTTGTTTGTGTGTTCTCCCATGATTACTCATGCCTCTTGTGTGTTTATTTGTCTACTGACGTCTTCACTGGGTAGAGATCAAAGGTGCTAACCCGTTTTGCTTTACTGTGGTAAAGCCCTACTTGAAGCTATTCCACAGGAAGCCTTGATGAAAAGCTACCTCTGAAGGATGGAGTGGGCCTGGCACCGGTTATACTGTTACACTGCGTAAAAAGCTGAAGGCAGTCAGAAGCATGAAGTAAAGTGCTCAAAGGGGAAGGTCCTGGATGCGAAATGCTCAAAGGGGAAGGACCTGATGCACAGCTTCTCAATTCTCCCAAAGTGCTCATGGGTGCAATGTGTTTTCTGATGTGCAAATAAGACAAACCGTCAAAAATCACTGTCAGAAGAAGGAATAAATAATGGTAAATAAAGAAACGAGGAGGAATTTCTGGCAGCAGTGGACTAAGATCACCACAGAAACCAGTAAAATATTTATAAACAAAGGTCTGAGGTTGTCCTAAATACACCGCAAAATTATCCGCCTACATTTTTTCTTTTCTAGAGCTGATCTTTAACCATTAAAAGTCAGAAATAATAGAGAAAAAGTGGGAAAGAGCTCAAGTGGTAAAGCACATGCTATTCAGGGCTCAGTCCTGAGTTCAACCCTCAGCATCATGGCACGCCCCTACCCAGTGTATTACCTGAGCTCCGACAGCCGCAAAGGAAGGGCCACCAAGGTGGAAAGGGTGGGATGGAAGGAAGGAAAGATGATGAAAGAGGGAGGGAGGAAATAAGGAAGGGAGGGAAATAAGGAAGGGAGGAAATAACAACTCCAGGGAGGTTGGAAGGGAGGAAGGAAGGGAGGGAGGAAGGAAGGAAAGAAGGAAGGAAGGAAAGAAGGAAGGAAGAGAGAAAGAAAGAAAGAAAGAAAAGAAAGAAAGAAAGAAAGAAAGAAAGAAAGAAAGAAAGAAAGAAAGAAAGAAAGAAAGAAAGAAAGAAAGAAGAAAGAAAGAAAGAAGGAAGGAAGGAAATAGGTCCATCAAGGCAAATGGGTCCTTCTCTTATCAACAAGAAAATATTCATTCTTACGTAGAATTTTATTTTCAAGAAAGTTGTATGCAATGTATGCACTTACAAAAATATTAACGAAATGAAATGACTTAAAAGGTTAGAAATAATTAAGTAGGCGATGATTTGCTGAACAATTAAAATTATTTGGCATTATTAATATGGGTAACAGCGAGGTTGGAATAAAATATAGCCATTTCTAAAATAAATAGGATCCAGGGCATAAGAATACAATAATTATAAAACTTATGTTCATTATAAAATGTAACAAACAAATCTGAGGAATTTTTTAAGGACACTAGAAACTAAATACACTTGATGTTTTACTTAAAAACAAGGGAGCAGAGAGATAGCAGACGGGTTAAGGGCCAAGCATTGCATGACTCCATCCCAGGTTTGATCCACAGTACCTCATGCCTCTCCACACATTATTTCTGAGGAGGTCCTAACATGTATAGACGACCCACATGGATTTAGACTAATGGGCAATGGTGCCGGGTCCCCTAAGTGCTGCTTAGGAGATCTTCCCCTACCGCCTTCACCCCAAATAAGTGACAAAAACTGTACATTCTGTCATGTTCTACTTACTGAAAAATGAGAGTGTGAATATATTTACATCTGTTGTGCTACAGTCTGAAAATGAAACTGAAAACACAGAATTTTGTAGTTGGAGGATAATATTGTTATTTATGACTATTATTAAGTTAAGTCGGTTAAGTCGGCTGACTTGGACGAAGAATGTGGAAAGATAGGTCTGCAGCTGAATCTCAACAAAACTATGTTCATGAAAAATGAACTAGTTCCGGAGGCCCTATTCACTCTCAATGGAACAAACATCTCTGAATGCAACAGCTATGTGTACCCTAAGTCAAGAAGTCAACATGATGAATGACCTAAAACTTGAGTTGCGCAGGAGGAAAAGAGCAGCATGGACTACCTTCAAAAACATCAAAACAATAGACAAAAGAACAAAGAACCTGGGGCTGGAGGGATAGTCCAGTGGGTAGGGCGTTTGCCTTGCACGAGGCTGGTCTGTACTGACCCGGGTTCGATCCCCGGCATCCCATAGGTGCCGAGAACCACCAGGAGTAATTCCTGAGTGCAGAGCCAGGAGAAACCCCTGAGCATTGCTGGGCGTGACCCCCCAAAAAAATGAAAAAAAAAAAAAAAACAAAGAACCTCCAGCTCTGGGCACATCTCTTTGACTCCACTGTTCTCCCTGCATTAACATATGCCTCAGAGACCTGGGCCCTATGAAAGCAGGATGAGAATACCATCCTTTCAGGGCCTCCCAAAGAGGAACTGAAAGAGACATGCTTGGAATATCACACCTCATTCAAGTGAGAGAAGGAATCCAGAGTTCTGACCTCTGTCACTATTTTAAAATCAAGAACGCTGTCTCATCTGCTAGGACATCAAACATCAGATGGGCTGGTTCTATAATGTGATCTGGAGACGACCGTTGGACTAGAGCCATTACCGATTGGATCCCATGGGATGTCAAAAGATCGCATGGCCGCCCACCTGCAAGATGGTCAAACTTCCTTATTAAGACCCTAAATGAACAGTTCGAGGCTCTTAATATCCCTGAAACAACCAGATGCCATTAGGCTACACTGGCACATGATAGGGTCAAATGTAAACATTACTGGCACCCGCTCAAGCAAATTGATAAATAACGGGATATCAAGTGATTATTAAGTTATGCAAAATTTCAGTGTTGATCATGGACTAATGTTGTGTATTATATCAATTTACAGAATTAATAACATAGTAGTTCTAGTTTTAAAAACAGTCATTTGTTTTCTATACTTTTAATTTAATGTGATCATAGCCTGTTAATTATTGCAACTCTACTCACATAGAAATAAACAAAGAAAATTACATCTGTGTGATATCAAATGGGGTGATGTCACATATGGGGATATAGGTCCTGCAATGTTGGTAGCATATGCAATTTGAAATTTTGTACTTAATAAAATATTTGTGTCACAGGTGTTTTAAAGACCATTGCTCAAATTATAAAACTAAATATTCTATGGCTATGGAATATGGATATTTTAGGAAGAAAAACAATGACTTTTCGCAAAATTATTTCCCAGTTCAAAAATCAAAGGTATACATTAATCCTCAAGAATTCATAGTAATAAAAGTGATTTAAAGACCCAAAGTTTATCTGTTGTTACTTTACCAAAGCTTTTACTAAATTAGCTAATTAATCATGTCATTTGGGGAATTAAGTGTATCTAAACACAGATACAATTTTTCTCTTAGTCAATAAAATAAAAATACACCTGTAAGTTTCTTTTGAAATTTTCAACCAATTCTACTTCACTATGTAGTAACAGTAAGTCAAAGAAAATGACAGATCAATTAACAAGGGAATCAGATGAATGTGAACACATGTCATTGTGATACTCTCTTAACATAAGTTTTTACTGAAGATGACAATAATTAAGAAGATCTGTGCAGAGAAAATTAAAATATGCTTTGAAAATTCCTTCGACGCAGTATTCCAATCAACTATCATTAATAAAGAGTACCAATTCAACCTACACAGAAAGTAATTTTATAGTCTTTTAGTTTCTGTATTCATCAAGAAGTTGCTATTATTATGAATTAGGACAAGTACAGAGCTTTATAATAAAATAATATAAAATTAGTTTGAGCCATTATTTGGTAGAATAATCAGTGCCTACAAAATACAAATTAGTCCTGGTAACCCAGACTTCAAACTATATTAGAAAACTAAACAGTGAGGCATTGGAGAAATCAGATACACAGGTCAATGGAACAGAAAATAAGCATGAAAATAAGTCCTAATATTTATGGACATGTAATGTGTGATAATGGGGCCAAGACTATGCAACGGAGAGAGGAACACTCTGAACAAGAGGTGAGAAAGCTGGGCTGTAACATGCAAAGAAATTTATTTAAGACCGCACACAAAATTAATTCAGAATTGATGAAAGACCTAGACAATAACCCCAAACCACAAAATACATAGAAGAAAACATAAGGAAACAGACCATTGCTAATGCTGGCCAGGATCTGGGCACTCGCAATGTCCTTGGAAATTCAACGCCTTGGCATTAAAAAAAGCAAGAATGAAGTCATTCTGTATCTGTCTTTTTCCTTTTGACTAATTTCACGTAGCATGATAGTCTCCGTGTCCATCCATTTGCAGGTAAATTTCATAATTTCGTCTTCTAACAGCTATACCAGTGTGTTACTAATTGTGGGAAATGGTAATGTCAGACTAGAACTCACCATTGAATATACAGAGAGACTTAAATGATAGCCCTAAATATCTGCAGGGCTAGCCACAGTGTGTAAAAAAAGAGGGAGAGAGATGCAGAGACAGAGACAGAGAGAGAAAGAGAGGAAAGGGGGTACTTGCTATTGAGGCAGCCTGGGGGGTGGGCGGGAGGTGGTGTGGGTACACTGGTGGTGGGAATGGGGCACTGGTGGAGGGATGGGTGCTGGAATACTGTACTGTATCACTGTATCACTGTCTTCCCATTCATCATTGATTGGCTCGAGCGGGCACCAGTAACATCTCCATATGTCCTGTCTCATGCTAGTAGAGCCAAGGGAACCTGCTTGCTCCAGGAACATAAAGAGCCTCAAACCATTCCATCAGGTCATGGGATGAGGTCTAAAATTGTTACTGGTATTTGGCATACGACACAGGTAGCTTGCCAGGCTCTGTCGTGAGGGTAGCATACTCTTGTAGTCATCTTTAAATCCAGTATTTATTGATGAACTGCGGGCCACAAGCGGCCGCATGAGCCAGGCTGTAATAGGCTGGTCTGCTGGGTGGAGTTCTGACGAGGGGGAAGTCCGGATGTGGAAAATGGAGGCCCTCATGGAGTGGGGGGTCGTCTGGCTTGTTGCGAGGCTCTGCTGGGGTGATGGGCTAGGGCTACCAAGAACCAATTACGAACACCTTTGTAATTGTATGTTTCACTGTGGTATAATAAAAAAAAAAATTAAAAAAGCAAGAAAATGCAATGGTGTGTAAAAACACGCTTACACAGCAAAAAGAAACTATCACAAAGAGGCAACAATGAAGCTCGGAGGAGATATTTGCACATCTGACAAGGTGTTAATGCTCAAAAATATATTTATTTACAAAGAATAAACCTCGTATAACACAATATGAAAATTAAATCAATCCAATAAAAAAGATGGGAAAAAGACATAATAAAAGACTTCTTTAAAGAGGACATGCAGAGGGGCCGCAGCCCAGCGGGTAGGGCGTTGCCTTGACGGGCCGCCTATGCAGGCTGTTCAATCCCGCATCCCATATGGTCCCCGAGCACCCCAGAGATCCTGAGCAGCCAGGAGTAATCCCTGAGATCGCTGGTGTGATCCAAAAGAAAAAAAAAAAAAATAAATAAAGAGGACATGCAGAAATTCTACATACATCTGATAAACAAGATGCATGTAAGTTCTGATAAGGGAAATGTAAACCACCATGAAATACTACATCAGACCCAGAAAAATTCTCTCAATAAAGCATATAGGAAACAAGGTAGGAAATGTGACTTGCGTGTCCTGCATGCATGTGTCTAGACTTGATCTCTGACACAGGAAACGTAAATAAATAAGTAAGTAGTAATTAAAGCAAGTTCATAATGGTGTGGTGAAAGGAACTCTAGCACATTTTGTGGGAAGTGATCTGGGGGAATCACTTTTCCATGAAAAGTGGCATAGTGATGCCTTTAAATAAAAATGGAACTTAAGAATGATTCAGGAATATCAGTCCAATGCAGTTATCCCACAGATAGGGAGAACACTGACTTGAATAAACATTTGCACCCTATATTCATAGCAGTATCATACACAAAAGCCAAAATATGGAATCAATCAAAATGCCCATGAACAGAGACTGATGAAGAGGCTGTGGTAGAACTCAACAGAATATTGGGTTCCTAAAAGAAAAAAAAGATGGAGCTGTGCGTTTTGGGGTCAAAATTGATCAAGTTGATGGCATTAAGGGAAATTAGTAAGGAAGTGAAAGAGGGTTCCACGTGGACTTAGTCATATGTGAAACATGAATGAAGCAAGAAATCTTACAAAACAAAAACTATTGTTGTTAGAGCAACTCCCTGAACTAGTGAAAATTGGGGAGAATGCCAGAAACAATATGGGGTGGACAGGTGGAAGGAACAGAGAGAGAAGTGTGCTTCCGGTGTAAGCAGCACTGCAACTGCGGGTGGGAAGAATCACCTAAACTTCTCACACATCAAAGGATCAAATTTGAAATGACACAGAGCAGTCAGAATTCACACACACACACACACACACACACAGAGAGCTAATGAACATGATGAGAGGGGTTCTAAACGCACCTCTTCAGAGAAGATATAAGATGGTCAACAGACACTTGAAGGGTGTATACGGTAACTGAATATCAGGGAAATGAAACTCAAATCACAAGGAGGTAACATCAAACAATAAAGAACAGAAACAATAAGTGTTTGTGGGGCTGTGGAGAAAAGTGGATATAATTCACCATTGATAAACTGGGCCAGCCTTCATGGAAAACGGTATGAAGACTCCTCAGAAAACTAAGATAAAAATTGACATATGACCCATCGATTGCCTTACTAAGTATCTTTCCTAGAAACACTGTAACATTAATCTGTAAGGATATAATTACACCTATGTTTACTGCAGCATTACAGCATTATACCTACTGAGCAAGGTCTGCAAAAATATCTGCCAACTTATGAGCAGATAGTGAAACCATGGTATACTACAAAACGCATGATATAAATATATGTATGTATATATCCACATACATACACATACATGCATATATACACATATATACATACATGCATATATGCACATATGCTTATATACATACATATATACATACACATATATACATATATATATGTATATATACATATATTATGATACCAATATCCAAGGTCAGGCAAAACATGAATCAGGAGATCTTGTCAATAGGTAGAGTCTACCACAAATGTGTGGGGGTCAGGAGGTTAGGTAAGACAGAGAAGGCAACAGTGTGCTAATAATTGTCGAAAATGATAATACCAGCCTAGAACTGAGCATTGAATATAGGCAAAAACATCCACATGATAACCTTTTAAGGTATGTATTGCAAACCACAATGTGTAAGAGAAGGAAGAGAAAAAGTAAGAGAGAGAGAAAGAGAGAGAGAGAAGAGATAAAGAACCTGCCATAGAGGCAGGCTAGAGAGGGGGAGGGAATTGGGGACCTTGTTGGTGGGAAATGGGCACCTGTGGAGGGATGGGTGCTGGGACACTGTATGACTGAAACCCAAACATGAACATCTCTGTAATTGTATATCTCATGGTGGTATAAAATATTTTTTTTTTGCTTTTGGGTCACACCCGGCAATGCTCAGGGGTTTCTCCTGGCTCTGCACTCAGGAATCACTCCTGGCGGTGCTCAGGGGACCATATGGGATGCTGGGAATCGAACCCGGGCACGACACAGGCCGGCTGCGGGCAAGGCAAACGCCCTACCCGCTGGGCTATCGCTCCGGCCCCATGGTATAAAATATTTTTAAAAAATGGATTGCTATGCAAAAGTGAAATTATGCAGCTTACCACAATGAGATGCAACTGAAGAAACCATGTTGAGGTAAGTAAGTCAGAAGGAAAACACAAACATTGTGTGATCCTGTTTGCTCATATGTAGAGCATAGAGAAACAAACCAAAGAGTTAGACAGTTCCCAATGGGAGCAGATCCCTGATACTGCCAAGAGAACAGAGGACTGAGCTGGCATGGGGTGGAATGGAGGGGAGAAGGACCCTGGGACATGGCGGAGGTCCCTGACTCTGGTGACGAGGGTGGCGACACAGCACCACAAGTATAAGACAGTGATAAGGAAACTACCGTAAACCACAATAACAAAAAAGTATGAAATTTAAGAATATCTGAGAACTGTCTAACCATCCAGATAGATGGGCTGAGTAGCTAGATTGCATGAGACTGATGTAACCAGAATTGTTCACTCAAAAACTACCAGGAGGAGGAAGGCAGCAGAGAAAACACCACCCTTAAAGAGGACACACACTACTTCTAAGAACAACAGCAGATGGGTCTGTCAGATCAAGAGTCCAAAGGTCAGGGAAAAGACAGATACAAAATGACTGCATTTATTTGCATGACATAAACATATATATGTATGTATATAATATATATATTTGCATGACATAGATATATAAATATAAATCATAATTATTATGATACCAATATCCAAGGTCAGGCAAAATATGGATCAGGAGGTCTTGTCAAAGGTGGAATATACCACACACGTGTGGGAGTCAGAGGTTAGGTAAGTCAGAGAAGGGAGGGGGCTAGAGCGATAGTCCAGAGGGTAGGGCATTTACCTTGAATGCGGCCGGCCCATGCCAGCCCGAAGTTTGATCCCCGGCATCCCATATGGTCCCCTGAGCACCGCCAGGAGTGATTCCTGAGTGCAGAGCCAGGAGTCACCCCCTGAGGATTGCCGGATGTGACCCAAAAAGCAAAAAAAAAAAAAAAAAAACAGAGAAGGGAACAGTGTACTAACAATTGTTGTAGGTGATACTACCAGCCAAGAACTGAACATTGAATACAGGCAAAAAGATACAGATGATAACCTCTAAATGTATGTGCTGCAATCCACAATGTGTAAGAGAAGGAAAAGAGAGAGAGAGAAAGAGAAAAGAGATAAAGAATCTGCCATAGAGGCATTCTATGGGAGAGGGGAAGGAGTTAGGGACACTGGTGGTGGGAGATGGGCACTGGTGGAGGGATGGGTGCTGGAACACTGTATGACCAAAAACCCAAACATGAACATCTTTGTAATTGTTTATCTCTTGGTGGTACAATAAAATATTTTTAAAAAGTACAGTGGGTAGGAAACTGCCCTGCACGTGCCAGCCTGGGTTTCATCCCTCACACCCCACTCGGGTCCCCCATGTCCTACTGAAGGTGACAGATGAGCACAGAGTCAGGAGGAAGCCCTAAGCACTGTCGGGTATAACCCCCAAATAAAACAAAATGCAAATGGAGTCCCAAGGCCTTGTCACAGGACACGGGTTTAGCTCTGACTACGGAGTACATACTTTGCATGTATGTGTGAGCTCCGACTGCCGGCGTGCATGCTTTGCACGTAAGTGGGAGTGCCGACTGCCGAAGAGCATGCTTTTGCACATATGTGGGAGCTCCGACTGCCGAAGTGCATGCTTTGCACGCGTATGTTGGAGCCCAACTGCCAAAGAGCATGCTTTGCAGGTATGTGGAAGCTCCCCAATTGCTGGAGTGCATGCTTTGCATGTAAGTGTGGGCTCCAACTGCCGAAGTGCATGCTTTGCACGTATGTGGGAGACCCAATTGCCGGAGTGCATGCTTTGCAGGTATGTGGGAGCTCCACTGCCGGAGTGCATGCTTTGCACATAAGTGGAAGCTCCAATTGCAGAAGTGCATGCTTTGCATGTAAATGTGAGCTCGAACGCCGAACTGCATGCTTTGCACGCATGTTGGGAGCTCCAATTGCCGAAGATCACGCTTTGCACATATGTGGGAGCTCCAATTGCCGGAGTGCATGCTTTGCAGGTATGTGGGAGCTCCAATTGCTGGAGTGCATGCTCAGCATGTATGTGGGAGTCCTGGGTTGGAGTCTTCAGCTGCAATGTCTGGGGACATCTCATGAGCACTAAGCTGGAGAGTTCAGAGCTCTCCCACAGGGTGTGTCCCATAAACAAGCAAACAAAAAACCCAAAGGTCTCAAGTAAAAGGAATGGTAATTGCTTTAAACAAACCACTATATCACAAGGCAGCAATCCTGCAAGAAAACCAAGAACTAACTGGGCCTCAAATTCCCTTTGAAAGAGGTCTGAATTTTCAAAGCATTGCATGGACTATCTGAGGGAATTTTGAACTATATTTGTATTCACCGTTTATTGTAGTATTGTTCTTTTGTCAAGAATTTTTTCTGATAGACACTATTACTCATTTACATTTCAGTGTCCTAATTCATCCATTCCAATACTTTTTAATTTGGCATTTCTTTCCTTTTTTTCTAATCAGTTAGAAATTATACTTTTTTGAGTTGATGAGAAAGAGTCATTATCACTCCTTCTTAAGATACAGGGAATAAGTTTACCTCTAAAGATAAACACAATGCTATTACAAGTATTCATGTCTTTACTGTTCATAGTGCATTAAACCTAGATTTCCTAAAATTCAAGTTTTGGTTCTCCTTTGCTATTACAGTTGCTTGGGTTATATTTATAAATGTTTTTTTGTATGTGCTCTAGGTGACAGAATATTTTTCTCGGAAATTTGTTGTTCTATTAAAAGTTTATCAGAGAACAGGTGTGCACTGTTTTGATTTTCCAAATCCATCAAGCTGTTTGTGATCTAACTTGAATTCTGGGAAGTTCTTAAAAGATTTATCCTGCTTTCTGCTTACAAGATATCTTTTAATCTTTTTCTTTCATTTAGTTGTTATTCAGATCACATACCTCTTTATTCTTTCCTACTCTGTTAGTCTGAAATGAATGAATTAGAATGTAATATTTTTCTGCTTTATATCCTGCAATATAATCTTAGTAATGAAATACTACTGCCCCTTCGAGGTGCTGCAGATGTGGCTGCAGTGTCCAGCTGTGTTGTCAGGTGGCAGACAGGAGACAGACTTGTCTACACCCAGGGCTCTGCCCCATGGGCCCTGGATGGTTGATGGTCTGACATAAAAAAAGACTGGGCCCCCGGATGAACCCAGAGCCATGGCAGAGCCTGGCAAGCTATCCGTGGTGTATTCGATATGCCAAAAACAGTAACAATAATGGACCTCATTCCCAACGAATGGAGACGTGACTGGAGCCTGCCTGATCAAATCGATGAACGAGAAGAAAAGTGACAAAGAAAAGTGAAAAGTGACAATGAATTACTATATCATATACTGAATCCATATTTATTTATATTTTTAGTCTCAATGTTGATTTTAACTGTTTCTACTATTCTAAGA
>JAJIBD010014195.1:0-10757 GCA_021461705.1 Cryptotis parvus
TAATTCCACTGTTCCACTGTCACCAAATACTGTCAAACTTCTCTCTTTTAATATCTCTTCTACCTTACAGTCCATTCACTCAAGTCCTTACATTTCTTCACCTGGATCTCAGCAGTGTTTTCTGGTGCTCTCATATTTCTTCAACTTTTTGCTCATACTGAATATAGAGTTACCTTCTAAAGTTCAAGTCCAGTAATGCCACCGGTTGATGTCTGTTCACTTTTTTAAAGTTGAAGAGAAGGGACCAGCATGACAATAATTACTGGTAATGATGACTTTGGACAGGAATTGAGTGTTGAAAGTAGATAAAGAGACATACCCAGTATCTGTATTGCAAACTATAATGCTCAAAATGAGAGAAGGGGAAAGAGAGAGAGGGAAGGAGGGAAGGAGGAAGGAGGGGCAGGGCACAGGAGAGAAATGGGACACTGGTAGTGAGAGATGTACGCTGTTGAAGGGATGAGTGTTGGAACATTATATGACTGAAACCCAATCAGAGCTACTTTGTAACTGTGTTATCTCACTGTGACTCAATTAAAAATTAAATGAACAAATTTTAAAAATTAATTAAAAATGAAGTCTAAGAGTATTGATGCACTCTATCCTAGAGTTTCCAATATTCCGGCTTGGTTTGAGTAACTTTTCTTTACTCTATGGATCATTGGAGTCACCAAGACCTTTCTACTCTGAGTACGCATCTTATCCCCTTTACCATATTCATGCATCCCACCTATGGTTGCCCCATACCAACTTGGGGTGTGTAATTTGTCTATGTGGTTTGCTCCTCTCCTCTCCCATCTTTGTATGCTTCATCTCCTTTCCTCTCCCTTTCCATTTTTTCTCTTCCCCAACCCTCTCCTCTCTCTTTGCTTTCCTTCTCCTCCTCTCCTCCCCCCATTTTACTCTTCTCTATCTGTTCTTTCTTATCCCACATTCTTCTTATCATTATCTGTCTCCCTCAACAAAACTGTCACTGTCTTCCCGTTTTTCATCAATTTGCTCGAGCGGGCACCAGTAACATCTCCATATGTCCGTTCACAAGCAAGTGTAGCCCAAGGGCATCTACTTGCTCCGGGGACAGAAAGAGCCTCAAACCATTCTTCAGATCATGGAATTGAGGTCCATAATTGTTACTAGTTTTTGGCATAACAAATAAAACACAGGTAGCTTGCCAACAAAACTATCTATCACTATCACTATCTTCCCTTTCATCATCTATTTGCTAGAGCGGACACCAGTAATATCTCCATATGTCCTGTCTCATGCAAGTAGAACCCAAAGGCATCCACTTGCTCCAGGAACATAAAGTGCCTCAAACCATTATATTAGGTCATAGGAATGACCTAATATAAATGTTACTGGTATTTGGCATATCAAATACGACACAAGCAGCTGGCCAGGCTTGCCATGCGGGTGACATACTCTTGTAGTCACCTCTAAATAAAGCATTTATTGATGAACTCTGCAGCCGCTTAGCAGCCGCCATGGAGCTGGGCTGTGATAGAGTGGTCTGCTGGGTGGCGTTGTGACAAGAGGGAAGTCTGGATGTGGAAAATGGAGGCCCCCATGGAGTCTGGCAGTCCAGGGCTAGAACCCACCATGCCTCCCGGCACCTCATGAGTGGCTGGGCACAGGGAGAGCAAGTAGCAGCTCTGCCCCATGTCTGAGAGTCTCTGGTTCAGCATACCTGGGCTGGATTGAAAAAAAAAACTGCTGCAGGGTGGATTCGATGATCTGGGCTGTGATAGTCTGGTCTGCTGGGTGGAGTTGTGATGAGAGGGAAGCCCAGCCAATAAAACAACTTTACTTAAAACAATAAAGTATAAGCATCTTTCTTAAGATCATTAATAATAAAGCCCATCACTATAACTTTTTGCCTTCAATGTTTATTGCACCTATTAAAAACCTAGCAATCCTCAGGCTGGAGCGACAGTACAAAGGTAGGGCCTTTGTCTTGCACACAGCACATTCAGCTTTACTCCCTGGTATCTCATATTGGTCACCAAAAACTGCCAGGAGTAATTCCTGAGTGCAGAGCCTTGAGCAATCCCCTGAGCATTGCAGGCTGTGAAGCAAAAAGCCAAACAAATGAAAAGAACCCCTAGCAATCCTTGAATCTTGTGTGCTCTCTTTTTACTACCAGGAGTCAGCAAAAATGATTTTTACTTTCCTCAAATGTTATCTTCCTCCATTCATGTCATTTATTACAAATTCCCTAATGATACCCTTTCTGAACTCTCATGTTTGACTAAGTACTTCTGTCCCATTTCTAAGTCCATGATGGCATCAGTCACACTATGCAACAAGCACTTGCTTACCTCCACTTTCTCAAACAAGAAATCAATTTGAGAATAAGGAATTACTCTATGGCTAAAATGGTAACTAATATACTATTGGATGTGCACAGAATTTTTCTCAATGAATGTTACCTAGTATTACTACTGATTCAATATCATTTGCTATTATTTTAACTACATTACACCTATCACAGTGCCTGACACATACTATCACTGAGCCCATTTAACTACTTTAAGCAGCCATTTATCATTTACTTTATATCTGATACATTGTAATGCCCTTTTCAAATATGAATTAATTTAATACTATCAGCCTTCACCAGTAAATATCTTATTATTCTCAGATAAAAATAAGCTGGAGTCTAGGGAACAATATGTTTTTCACAGTACAAATTAATGACATTAATGGTGCTCAGATCCAACTTAGTTGAACTAAAAAAAAAGACATAAATCCAAGATTACAGGAAGTCTAATATGCAGTTTTCCCCACTTTCTTATCTAATCTGCCCTCCATAAAGTTTAACAAGAGAATAAATTTTCTCAGTGAAAAATAGGAGAAGAGAAAAGACACAAAATATTGAAGAGTGAGGAAACCAAAGCTTTTATTTCCAGTTCATAAGTGGTCTATAAAAATGTAATATAACTTTGACAAGAGGCAAATTGAAATTCTTATACGATCAAATCTTTTCCTGTAGTCATTTGATGGGTTTGTGAATGAACCAGAAAAAATTGATTTAATAACTCGGGATGTTTAGTCAGTGCATGAAAGTGGAAAAGCATGAAATGGATGAGATTTATTATGATTTTATTCCTAATTGCAATATAGAATACTTATATTTCCACAGTTAAGTTAGACCAAGTGGTATATGTGGGAGAATTAAGTGGCTGTCTCTCTGGGGGTTTTGGATGGTCAGCAAAGGTATTTCCAAACACGAATTTCTCACCCAAAATCTGACCTGAAATACCATTGTGAGGGAACATAGTCAAATACTCTTTTATTTATTTATTTTGCTTCTTGGGTCACACCCAGAAATGCTCGGGGGTTACTACTGGCGAATTACTCCTGGGAGTGCTCAGGGACCATATGGAATGCCAGGGATAGAACTTGGGTTGGCCACGTGCAAGGCAAATGCCCTACCCACTGTGCTATCACTCCGGTCCCTCAAATACTCTTTTAAAGTCATAGAGTGTACATGGGAAGTACTGATATAACACCTCAGGAAATCACATGAGGGGAAAAAAATCACTCTAGCTTCTGAGGTCAGGTTTCTCACTCTGTTGATAAACTGTTCTTTAAAATTTATCATAGACTCTTGCAAAACAACCACTTGGAGCTATTTTCTCTATTATAAAATGATTAGTAGGATCACATTACTTCTATATATTTACTGTGCAGCTAGGACTGATCAGTAATCCTATTGTTGGTCCACTGTGTTTCCTCCCCTCCTGGGATCCTGCAACTGGTTCCATTACCAATAGTGTTGTAAGACCAGTAGATATCAATTGGTCATAAGTTTGTCACAATTATACAATTCAAGGAAACCCCAATTTTTAAATTTTTTTTATTATCCTTCTGAGGCATTTGGCATGGATTTCTGGAGTATGTTACTAGCTGAGAAGCATTCTTAATCATCATTAAACCAATTTTGTGGTGTGTGTGTGTGTGTGTGTGTGTGTGTGTAGGTAGGTAGTATTGGGTCACACATAATTGTGCTCAGGATCTGCTCCTGGCTATGTGATTCCTGGAATTGAACCTAGGCTGACTAGGGTCAAGGTATCACTTGTATCACTTGTCTTCCCATTGTTCATTGATTTGCTCCAGTGGGCACCAGTAACATCTCCATATGTCCTGTTGCATGTTAGTGTAGCCCAAGGGTATCTGCTCGCTCCAGGAACATGAAGCACCTCAGACCATTCTTTCAGGTAACGACATAAGGTCTATAATTGTTACTAGTTTTTGGTATATCAAATATGACACAGGTAGCTTGCCAGGCTCTGCCATGTGGGTAGTATACTCTCAGTAGTAGGCTTTCATCTTGTGCATTTACTGATAAACTACGCAACCTTGGGGAGAGATCAGCTTTTCTCTTGGATGGAGCTTTTATGAGCTGTGGAGTCCGGATGTTGAAAATGGCGGCCCTCATAGTGTGGGGCTTCCTCTGGCTTCTCTTGAGGCTCTATTGGCATGGTGGGCCAGGGCTAGAACTTGCCGTCCCTCCCGGGCGCCTCATATTCAGCTGAGCACAGGGAGAGCCTGTAGCAACTCTGCCCTGTGTGTCTGAGTCAGGGACATTCAAACTGTCCCACACTGGGCGCAGTAGGTATAAAGAGAAGCTGTGCCCAATCTAGATAACATAAAAGTGTTAGTAGATGTATAATAATAAGTCATAAGATGAAAGGTAAGCATCTTAAACCCTTTTCTAGCTCTTTGGTCCCGGTTTTATTATTTTTTAAGTGGGAATATAAAATATGTCATTCTTAGTCTCGATTGCATGCTTCTTTTACTTCGCCTTAAATTATAATTATTAAATTATAAGAGATGTTCCTTAGCAGAAACTTTGTTATGCTTGTGGAAGTGAAGCATCATTTAATTAAAGTTAGGTGGCTCTAAGGAGAATCTGTTTCCCATTAAGATTCACATACTTGAATTGCGTGGGCCCTGGTCTAGAGATACCCACTTGACCAAGACTCCCATTAGGACTTCCTGCTTCCAAGAAATCTTAAACAGTCAGGGTTAGAGGGTCTGACAATAACATCAGTTGCTGTATCGGATTTCATGTGACAGTTAATTATAACATACACTCAGGAAAAAATGAAGCTTGTTGTCATAGTGATAGGTAACTCTCCTTGCAGGTTGCATATCCCCAATTGGATCATTTGCTTACACAGATGCCAAATATCAATTTGTTGTGTACACTGTAGGAATAATTGAGATTGTACTTCAGGGAGAAAGTTTTTATAAGGACAGAGTTTCTCAAACATATGTGAACTTGTATCCTTTGAGTATGAGCATCGCTTTTCTCCAATTTCTTTTCTAAAAAATATCATCTTTCAGGGAATTGATATTCTCCAGAGACCAGTAGGCTAGTTGATTTGAGTACCTATGACCACAAAAAGCAATGAAGACACCAGTAAGGTGGTTACTGTCCAGGTAACCCAGCCACCCATCTCTTATTACTTATATAGTTAGGGGAAGAACTAGGAGGATCAGCAGAACCAAATGCTGAATTGAGAAAAGTTGGGGGGAACAGGGAATATTAGATTTTCTTACTCTTCTAATTATCTTGCAACCTCCATTTTTCCAATCTTAAGATTACAGAACATATTTTATAAGGTAAACTCAGGTTATTATCTAATATTTATTATGGAATCAAGCAGCTCCCAAGAAACGCTGTCTTGTTTTTGCATTGTAGGAGCTAAGGGAAATTAATAGGGAAAGGGAGTAATGCTTATCAGACCATATCCCGGAGCGAAGTGCTATTCTAGTAACTCTCAAATTCATTTCCCACACCAAGTACAAGAGGGAATAAGTCATTTTCTTACACACTCTATGACCAATGAGGGAAATAAAAACAGAATATTCCCACAACTCTTACAACGATTTCTTTTGCATGGCCCGCAGACCCAGAGCTTGTTCTGAATCTCTATGCTTACTCTCTGTTATTGCCAATCTATCATCTTGAGACACTTAGAAGCAAGCATACGTTTTTCCCAACCAGACTGCACTACAAATCCAGAAATGAATGGCAATAAGGATAAAAAGTTTTCAGAACTGACAATAAATTATATCGTTTGCATATTGATGCATATGTATTAATAATTTATTGATGTAATATGTATTAATACATATTGATGACGAGCCCAGCTCATCAGAACCCCACCCTGGAGAGAAGCCTATTTCACAGAAACAGATGGAGCTGCTAACAGCTCTCCCCATGCTTGGCTGCTCATGAGGTGTCCACGAGTAAGAGCGAGTTCATGTCCTGGCCCACTACCCCAATAGAGCCTCAGAAGAAGCCAGAGGAAGCCCCACACCATGATGACAGTCATTTTCAACATCCAGATTCCACAGCTTGTCAGAGCTCCACACAAGAGAGAAGTCAATCTCAAGCCCAGCTCGTCAGAATTCCACCCTAGAGAGAAGCCTATTTCACAAACACACAGATGGAGTTGCTACCAGATCTCCCCTTTGCATGGCTGCAAACATCAGTAAATGCAAAAACTAAGAGCGCCACAAGGCAGAGCCTGGCAAGCTACCCATGTCATATTTGATATGCCAAAAACAGTAACAATAATAGACCTCATTCCCATGACCTGAAGGAATGGTTTGAGGTTCTTCATTTTCCTGGAGCAAGCAGAGGCCCTTGAACTATATTAGCTTGCCACAGGAACAAATGGAGAGGCTACTGGCGCCTGGTAGAGCAAATCGATGAACAACAGGAAGACATGTGATACAAGTGATGCATATTAATATATCAGACAGTTAATCTGATGATTCTGCTCACAAAGCAAAACTTTTTTAAAAACCCATATTTTTCAACTTGTAAAGTATAAGACAAAATCTGTGTACTGAAAGACTGATATGAACATGGTTTTCGTATAACTTCGTTATAACTTGGTATAACTGTAACACAAGTGAACTCATGTTGGGCTCTGAGCTGCTAGCCTTAGGGTTCCCACCATAAGACCCTAAGGGCAGGACCCAGAAATGGGCCCTGCCCATAAGGTTACATCCAAAACATTCGTGCTTATCCAGCTAAGGTGAGGCAGAATGTGCCTGGTCTTCGGACCTCTGATCATAGGAATATATTATCTTGCAAATGTTACCTTGCAAATGTTAAATCTGTGATTGTCATTTGTCCCCCTGTTACAATGACCCAGGAGCTTGCAAATGCCTTGTGATGTGTGCTTGTACTCCCTCCACCCAAATATTGTATTAAAGGTTTAAATTGTGTCCAGTAAAGCTAATGCTGCTATTCAGAGCTCCCCTCTGCATGAGTGTCTTTTTCTTCCTTCCTTCCTTCCTTCCTTCCTTCCTTCCTTCCTTCCTTCCTTCCTTCCTTCCTTCCTTCCTTCCTTCCTTCCTTCCTTCCTTCCTTCCTTCCTTCCATTCCTTTCCTTTCCTTCCTTCCTTCCTTTCCTTCCTTCCTTTCCTTCCTTCCTTCCTTCCTTCCTTCCTTCCTTCCTTCCTTCCTTCCTTCCTTCCTTCCTTCCTTCCTTCCTTCCTTCCTTCCTTCCTTCCTTCCTTCCTTCCTTCCTTCCTTCCTTCCTTCCTTCCTTCCTTCCTTCCTTCCTTCCTTTCTTTCTTTCTTTCTTTTTCTTTTTTTTTTTTAAAAAGTATTTTATTATACCACCATGAGATATACAATTACAAAGATGTTCATATTTGGGTTTCGGTCATACAGTGTTCCAGCAGTCATCCCACTCCACCAGTGCCCATCTCCCACCACCAATGTCACCAGTCACCTTTCCCTCCCACAGCACACCTCCATGGCAGGTTCTTTATTTCTTTACATTTCTATCTCTTTATCTTTTCCTTCCCTTCAGATTTGGATAATAGAACATACATTAAAGAGATGTCATGTTATCTTTTGCCTGTATTTAATGCTCAGCTCTAGGTCGGTATTAGTACTTTTGACAATTGTTAGCACACGGTTCCATTCTCTATCTTACCTAGCCTCTGACTCCACACGTTAGAGATAATTTCCATTTTGACAAGACCTCCTGATACATGTTTCACTTGATCTTGAGTATTGGTATCATAATATGTATATATATATTTATGTCATGCAAATAAATGCAGTCATTCTCTTTCTTTCTTTCTTTCTTTCTTTCTTTCTTTCTTTCTTTCTTTCTTTCTTTCTTTCTTTCTTTCTTTCTTTCTTTCTTTCTTTCTTTCTTTTTCTTTCTTTCTTTCTTTCTTTCTTTCTTTCTTTCTTTCTTTCTTTCTTTCTTTCTTTCTTTCTTTCTTTCTTTCTTTCTTTCTTTCTTCTTTCTTTCTTTCTTTCTTTCTTTCTTTCTTTCTTTCTTTCTTTCTTTCTTCTCTCATCAGTAGCAGCCGCAAGGACAGAGTTTCTCCCAAATCCATCCCTCTCCTTTTCCGCAGGGGATGAATTCTGGTAAGATCTAGGTCTTCCTTATTTGTGCTGGGGGCTGTTGGCCAGGGTCCCCAACAAACTCATTTTTTTCCTCTTTAAACTAAAATGTTCCCTTTTGTAAATTAAGCTGGTGGCACTAGGTCAGAGATTCTCAGATGGAGAGGTAAAGAGAATATAAAAAATGTTAAAATTTAACATTAAATTTTATGTTAAATATAAAAATATAAAAAATGTTAAAAAAACATGTAAAAATCACAGTAAGGAATTTAGGGAGACAGTGCGGTTTTTTATTTTGCCAAATCCCCCAATGAAACACTTAGAGACAGACTAATAAAATATTACAAAAATCCCACAGAAACTCTGCATAGTCGATACATGCAGATATGTCAGCATATTAATAAGAATGATGCCATACTGAAATGATTGTGAGATAATGTGAAGTAAATACAAAGGAACTTCTTTATTGTCTGGAGAACCAGAGTTTCTCCAAATTGCCAACAATCACTCACTGGAAAGCAGGAATGACTGTGGGGAGAATGCTTTGCAGATCCAAATTCATGAATAAAAGTGCTGGAGAGAGAATGAAAGAGGAAAAGAGCTTGCCTTGTACTCAGTTGCAGCCAGCCTGAATTTGGTCCCCAGCACTGCATCTGGAAACCCTCTATGAGTGATTCCTGAGCACAAAGCCAGGAAGAACTTGCCCAATGCTCTCCATTTATAAAATACCATACTACATGGTTTCTAACTAAGTACCGCTTATCTACATCTGGCTGTTATAATTGTAATTAACCTAAAGAATATAAAACTAACATTTTAGTCCATTGGCCACCCCAGTCACATTCCAAGGTATAAATAGCCACTTGCAGCAAGTGGTTCTTATATTATAGAGTGCAGGATATTTTCATTGTTGCAGAAAGTTCTACTGGACACTGCTGGCCATCTAACATATAACATGAGTAACAACAGTAACAACAAAAACAACAAATGAATGTAGTCAAATCCTATACACAATTATTTTGAGAAATGAAAAAGAAGGGAAAACAAAGTACCTGATAACCTACATATCACAGAGATTAGCAAATGGTCTACCTGAAGAAAGTAAATATTTAGGTAAGTCTGAAGTTTGTAACAGATATGTTTTAGTAATAGAAACAAAATTTTTGCTCCATCTGCCATTAAGTCTCTAATACAACTATTCACTTTTATCAAAGCACTTTTTTAAAAGTCATAGACAATAAGTAGATGGGTAGGCATGGCTGTTTTCAGATCAAGTTTTATGTGCAGAAACAGATGATGGTCTGGTTTTGGCTTACTAGCCATATTTTTTTTCCAAGTGTTTGCCACTGGCAATGAAGTTTAGTACAAAAAAATCACATTGGCAAGTAAATAAAAATGGCAAGCTAATCATCAAAAATAAAAGGAGAAAATGAATCCAGTATTTTTTGTCTATAAATACATTAATCATCAAAAAAGTTAGCACTGTATTTTTTGACTATGAAAAAACCTCAATAAATTTCAAAGAATAGGAAAATTCTAAGAGAAAAATATATTTAAACTATTTTACAACAGGAAAATTATTTAAAAGTACTGTACTGATTAATCCAATGTATAAAATAAAATTAAATATCTTAATGTTTTACCTTGAATTTATTTTAAAACTATCAACCAATTCTTAGTTCAAAACAGAAAGCTAAAGAAATATTAAACTACAAGGGTAATTGCAAACACATTTGAAAATGTTGATGAAATACTATTGTAGAAATTATGCTAAAGTTTATTTCAGTAACAACAGAAATTTTGGAAGAACAATTATTTTCAAAGAAATAGAGAAAATACTTAAAGTATAGAAAAGTCAACATGAACTGGATAGTTTCTGTCTCTGTAAATTGTATATATTCTCCTGGTAGATTTGATGTTTGTTTTCTTCAATATTCCTAGGAAATTACCTTAAGCTACACACAAGTTTCTTGCATGCACACTATGCAATTTTTCTTGTACTTTTTCACAGGTACAGGATTTCCATGAAGTTGATAATGCTATGAGCATGCATAACAGTGACAATAATTAAGGGAATAGAAAACAACATGAGTCAACAACAAAAAGCCTACAACCAGAAGCATCATTATATGGAAGCTAAGAGATGGACTTACCCAAGTTCAAATCCTGGTTTCCCATTGTATTGATATATGTTCTTAGGGTTATTTAATTCCTCCAAGCATTTGTCTTCTTGACTTTAAAATAAGAATCATAAAAGCACCAATCTTGTACAGTTGATATGAGGCCTACATTAGAAAATTTAGAAAGTGTTTGATATCAGCAGGAAATGGAGTCAATCAATAAATTCTAACTATTGTCATCTGGA
>JAJIBD010014196.1:0-28568 GCA_021461705.1 Cryptotis parvus
AAAAAAAAAAACCTCCAATAAGGGGCCGGAGCTAAAGTCCAGCAGGTAGGGCATTTGCCTTGCATGTGGCCGACCTGTGTTTGATCCCCAGCATCCCATATGGTTCCCCGAGCACCGCCAGGAGTAATTCCTGAGTGCAGAGCCAGGAGAAACCCCTGAACATTGCCAGGTGTGACCCAAAAAAAAAAAAAAGAAAACCTCCAATAAGGGGCAGAGTGATAGTCCAGCAGGCAGGGCATTTACTTTGCACACGGCTCACCCAAGTTTGGTCCCCAGTGCCTGCCAGGAATGATCCTGAACACAGAGCCAGGAGTAAGTCCTGAGCACTGCTGGGTATGACCCAAAAACCAAAAAGGAAAAAAAGGAAAAGACATAGACTCAAATGAAAAGGCTGATAATTCACGCAAGTGTGTAGTGGGCCACATTTGACCACGAGCAAAACCCAGGTTTTCATGTAATGGAGGGAACAACAGGAGATTTTGATAATCTTACCAATGGTCTCATTTAGAAACCATCCGAAGTGCTGTGGTGGTCTGTGTTGTAGCGCAAAGTACAAGGAGCTTGGTGAGCTTCAGTGATCTGCCCTAAGGTTATTCACAGCCCTTAGTCACAGAAATGGAATTTGAACTCAAGACCGGAGAGTCAAGACATGGTTCTTGCACCAAATCTCAAGGTTCAGGGGCGACAAAGTAGTGCATAGGTAAGGCCCTTGCCTTGCTTGGAGCTGTCCCCAACACCACAAATGGTCCCCTGAATGATACTGGAATGGCCCCAAAACAAAGACAAAAATTCCTAATCTCAACATTCATTACAAGTGCTGTCCTTAGGATGGGAACAAACTTCCCTGCTCATAGGGAAGAGAAATTTCAAGTTTGAAGACACAGAACATAGAGAACGTTCTTTTTACCCACCTTCACAGTTTACCTCAAAAAGTAAATTTTTCTGGGGCCAGAAGGATAGTACAGTGGGTAGGACATTTCCCTTGCACATGGCAGATTCAGGTTTGGTCCCTGGCATCCCATACGGTTCCCCAATCACTGCCAGGAATAATTCCTGAGCGCAGATCCCAAGTCTTTTTTTTTTTTTTTTTTTTGGGGGTTACCTCCGTCAGTTCTCAGGGGTTACTCCTGCCTCTGCACTCAGGAATTACTCCTGGTGATGCTTGGAGGATTATATGGGATGCTGGGAATTGAGCCTATTTGGCCACATGCAAGGCAAACGCTTGTACCTGGTGTGCTATCGCCCTAGCCCTGAGCCAAAGTCTTTTTTAGTTAAGCGGCAGATCCAAGTATTTTACTGTATACAAAAATCGATATGCATTTTGAACTTGCCAAAGAAGGCAGCATTTTGTCAGGAAAGCAGCACGTCATCTCTGCAGGTAGCGTGAATGAACGTGTAAACTGGAGGAGAGAAAAGGCTGTGTGCCATCTGGTGCCCATTCAAGGAGTATGGCCCAGGAGCCTAGTCTAGAGCCAGGAAATTCCCAGCTGGGGCCATTGGCAGGCCGCAGCACCCGGCCAGCCTCCAGGGAAACGCGGCTTGAGTTGCCACTGCACAGACCACTGCCGGGCTGGACCCCTTCCTGGGACAGTGGATGGGACAGGCTCTTGCGGATTTGCTCTTCCAGACTTGGGGTCCTTTACTGGGAAAAGGAGGCCCCATATGGTTTGACAAAAACATAATTTGCATTTTTTTTTAATCCCATGATTTCCTGCTTTCTGGTCAAATGTTGGGATTTATGGATCAAACTCTGGCCTGTATTTCAGTGAACACTAGGTGAACACTTATGGAGTTTTTAGTCACAGAAGGAAGTATTTTTACCTTGAACACTAGCGGTCAGGCAAGAAGGCATAGAGTTCATGCCCTAAGAGGAAGTAGATGTGGTCATTTCCTGCTAATCACCGCTGTTGAAAACTAGGTGCCCAATGGTATTAGATTTTTTTTTTGAAGGAAACCTAACATTTAGGTGTTTGATAAAGTTGTAAATCAGCAAGTATTCAACTTCTGTTTATATGGTAGGAGTGTGGAGCAGGGAAGGGCCACACCTGACTGTCCAGGCTTCTGACACTGTGTTCAGGGGACCATAGGTGGTACTGGGAATTGATCCCCACGCCTGCTGTGTGCCAGGGAAGTGCCTTAACCCCTGTTCTGTCTTTCTGTTCCCAGCCCACTATTTGTGAAAAACTGGCTCTAAATATGTGTTGCTCTCACTTTCCTACCCCACCTCATTCAGCAGTGAACTCTGATAGGCAACCACCTTTATTAGATGTCTCAGGGGAGTGCTTGGGCTACACCTGTGCTGCTCAAGGCTTACTCATGGCTCTGTGCTCAGGGTTCACCCATAAGGTTCCAGAGATCATACCTGGGTTGGCCTTGTGCAAAGAAAGTAGCCTAGCCACTCTACTATCTCTGGCTCTGTTCTCCTTTTCCAGGGAGAGCCTGAACGTTTGTTCCCCGCCTCTGTTCTTGCACTATGGCTGACCAATCCACTCCCGTGACTTCATCTACTGCTCAGCCCGGGCACTCTCCCCGCTGACATCCCCTAGGACAGTGTCTGTGCCACACACAGCTTGCTGTAGACTACCCTGTCTCCCGCATTCTCTTTCTCTGTCGTGGGGCCATACCTGTTTTTGCTCAGACTCCTGCTCTGTCCTTCAAAGTGTTTCCTGGTGGTGCTTGAGGGACCAAATGGGATGCTGGGGGTTGAGCCTGGGTAGGCCGGAGTGCAAGGCAAGTGCCCTACTTCCACCTGCTGTAATTTCTCTCCAGCCTCCCATTCAGCTGTTTCCTGTTTGTTTTGTGGGGGAGGACCAACACCCTGTAATGCTCAAGGCTTACTCCTGGCTCGGTGAGTAGGGGACTGAACAGTGCTGTATTAGAGGCAAGCACCCTCTCTGCTGGACTATGGCTCCAGCCCAGTTTTACATCCCTTATGCTGAACAGCACATACCGCAAGTTCATCCTGGTTAAATCCAGAGCACGGAGCTGGGAGTAGCACCTGAGGTACTGTGGGTATGACCCAAACCCCACACCCTCAAATTAACATGATATTGTCAGAGTCAAGCATTTTCATAGTTCACTTGTATCACTTGTTTTCCTGTTCATCGATTTGCTTGAGTGGGCACCAGTAACATCTCCACTCGTTGGGAATGAGGTCCATTATTGTTACTGTTTCTGGCATATTGAATACACCCTGGGTAGCTTGCCAGGCTCTGCCGATTTTCAGAGTTATACATATTTATGCTTTTTTTTTTTTTTTGGGTCACACCCGGCGGCGCTCAGGGGTTACTCCTGGCTCTGCACTCAGGAATTACTCCTGGCGGTGCTCAGGGGACCATATGGGATGCCGGGATCGAACCCGGGCCGGCACAGGCCGGCCCGCGTGCAAGGCAAACGCCCTACCCGCTGGGCTATCGCTCCGGCCCCCCAGAGTTATACATATTTATGTTAATATTTCTATTTCCTATTTATTGTTTGGTTGTTTTAAATGATTTTCTATGTTCACTTTTTTTTTTTTTTTTTTTTTTTGCCTTTTACGGGTCACACCCAGAGATTCTCAGGAATTACTCCTTTCTCTGCACAAAGGAATTACCCTAGCTGTGCTTGGGGGACCATATGGGATGCCGGGATTGAACCTGATCCGCCACGTGCAAGGCAGCCGCCCTCCCCGCGGTGCTGTCGCTCCAGCCCCTATGTTCACTGTTCTATCCAAGAAATCTCGTATCACTGAGTTGCAAGGAAACATCCTGCAAATGTTTCCTCGATGCTTCTGCTTCTGTAGTTGGGAGCTTTTCCAGGGCCTACAGCATCAGGTCTGCCAGGCTGTCCCTTCATCTTTTTTGTTGTTGTTGTTGGGTCCACCCAGCAATGCTCAGGGTAACTCCTGGCTCCGCACTCTGCAAATACTCCTGGCAGTGCTCAGGGACCATATGGGATGCCGGGGATCCAACCCGGGTTGGCTGTGTGCAAGGCAAACGCCCTACCCGCTGTGCTGTCGCCTCCTTCATCTTCTCTGGTTTGCTTCTACTGGTAGCGCCTCCTGGAACTCCGGCCCGAGGGCCTGAGCGCCTTGTGATAATCTGCTTCTGGGACGGAACCCTGGAGCCGGGCAGCAGCAGGTCCTGCCCTTGGCCTCTGAGCTTCAGGTCTCTCAGGACACATCTCTTGGGATTTGAGGTGATCCTGCAGCCGTGCTTTTAGGTGTGACCTTGACGTGCAGGAGACCTTTGTTCTTTCCATGCAACCTGGATTGCGTGCCAGCCCGCTGTCCGTCATCGACACCCTGTCACCCCTCTCATGAGCGGGCTTTTTGGCTCACAGTTCAGACTCCGCCTCGTATAGCTTTGCCCCCTTCTTACTCTGGTCTCCCGAATGTTTCACTCTCAAAGAACCACGTTTCCTTTAAGGAGCCTGAAGTCCTGCTCCGTTTCCCTGGGCTCCCACTTGGACCTGCTTCCTCCTGCTCCACCTTCCAGGCTGCCCAGCTGGCTGAGCCTCTTTGGTTTCTCAGAAGAGCTCCGAGCGTGTGGCTCCTCCCTTCTCTCTCCTGCACTGCATTTCTTTCCTTATTGCTCAGTGTCCACGCCCAGGGCGGTTGACTGGACTGAAAATCCCCCCCCTTCCACCTATCGCCTTTTTCAGGCAAGCACAGAAACAGGCCCATTTAGAAGCTCCTTAATTCCTCAGATTGATTCACTTTCACTCATCAGTTGGGCTTATCTGGTGAGCACCAGTAGGCAAAGGTAATGATTATTCCTGTCAGGAGGGAAGAAGTTATCTTCCATCATCGGCTGTTCCTGGGGGTTTAAGGACCTGCCCCTCGAGACTGGGCTGTTTCACACAGTCCAAGGGGGACCAGACCCCTCCTCATCCCCGCTGACACAAAGCGACTTTGTGACCTTGGATAAGACTCCTCGTAGGCCCTTGTGACATCTTGTGAGGCAATGAAGAAGGGAAAGGACTGGATGGGAATAAAACCTGATTGTACCAGTTCTGTAGGTTCCGGAGGGCCTTTGGCCGCTCGCAGCCAGTGGAGGCAGGTTGCTGAAGTCTTGGCTGAGTTCTCTGCGCTCCAGAGAGACCGCGGAGAACTGAATGAGTGTTCTATGGGATGCATTTGTCCATCAAAGTAATCAGAATCCTGCTCACCTCACCATTCACATTAGGCTTGTTAGGAATGAGTTTGTTAGGAATGGCTAACTTTAATTTTTAGGGGCCCGAATTAACCATGGTAGGGTTTTTTTTTTTTCCCCCCCCCCCCCCCCCCCCCCCTTCCCCCCCCACCCCCCCCTACCCCCCCCCCCACACCCCAATTAATTTCTAACCCAAACCCCAAAACACCCCTACCCTTTCCACCGTGTCCAAAATTTTTCATATCATTTCTTTTTTATCACGTTAGAAGAAAGGCCTGAGCAGCAGCTAACCCACCAAACGGAGCCCGTCGTGCCCTTTGGATCTTTGTGTAGTTGGTCTGTTAGGCTACATGCAGTATGATGGCAGATTTTACTTGGGGGGGCACATTTATTGGTGCTCAGGGTTGACTTCTGGTGCTCAGATTACTCCTGACAAGGCTCAGGGACCCATGTGGTGCGAGGGAATCCAGCTGGGTCAGCAGCCTGCCGGGCAGCGCCCTACCTGCTGTGCTGTTGCTCCAGCTCCAGGTATGGTGGGAGAGAGTGAAATCGCTCTTCCAGGTACTGCTGTGGAGCTGGGCTCAGCTCATCTGGCCTGCACAGCAGGATCCCTAAGGAGTGCCTGGCATGCTAGGGACACAGTGACTGGTGAAGTGACTGTTATCTGTGTGTCTCTTCCTCTCCTCATGCTTTCTCTTTATGTCCATGTCTTCATTATGTTAAATTTTCAAAAGTTACTTTAGGGAGCCAGAGCCATACTACGACAGGAAGCTCACTTGTCTTGCATGCAGTTGACCGGAATTTGACCCCGGGACGCCAGATAGTCTCTGAGTCCACCAGGAGTGACCCTTGAGTGCAGAACCAGGATGAGCCCAGAACACCACTGGGTGTAGCCCAAAACCTTTCAAAAGTTACTCAAAACCCCCAATGAGGACACGGATCTACTTGATTGCCATACATCGCCCACCCCGCCCCCATTCATACCTTTGGAGCAGAAAGATCTTAAATGGGGACACATATAAGGATGTGGGGCCGGAGCGATGAGCTCAGCGGGTAGGGCGTTTGCCTTGCACGCGGCCGACCTGTGCCGCCCAGGTTCAATCCCTGGCATCCCATATGGTCCCCCGAGCACTGCCAGGAGTAATTCCTGAGTGCAGAGCCAGGAGAAACCCCTGAGCATTGCCGGGTGTGACCCAAAAAAGCAAAAAAAAAAAAAAAGGCATCATTGTGGCAAATGGGTGGGTGTTGGGGGTTGAGACGGTTCAGAGGGACCTGAAATGGACATGTGATTCGGACTAAACCGAAGCAGCGTCCTCATGAGAAAGCCGAGCATGATGGATGACCCACATCTCCTTGCCTTGTAGGTTCTAAACACTAACGTCATTAAATCAAACAAAATTTAGGAAAATACGTTATTTCTGTTAACTGTTTCCTAAATTCCACTGTCCATTCTCCCAACTGAAGAAACATTAATTGATGAGAAAGATCTGGCGATTTATAGCTACCAGGAAGCAAGTATAGGACTTGAAAAGCCTTTTTTTTTCTTTTTGGGCCACACCCGGCGATGCTCAGGGGTTTCTCCTGGCTCTGCACTCAGGAGTTACTCCTGGCAGTGCTCAGGGGACCATATGGGATGCTGGGGATCGAATCCGGGTTGGCTGCCTGCAAGGCAACGCCCTCTACCCACTGGAGACTATCGCCTCCGACCCCCTGAAAAAGCCTTTCTAAACCCTTGCCGTGCGTCCCCTGGCTTCTGTCCCCAGTGACCCAGATAGATCATGTGGAGCCAATGAGGCTGTTTGTTTTAAATAACAAGCATCTCTACTAAGCTCTAAAGCAGATGGGGTACTGGAAGTTAAGAGACAGACTGCTGTTCGAATCAGTGTTCACCCCATTTATCTCCTGTTTCCCCTCCCCTCTTTAAGGAAAAGATGTCTTCAGAATTACTTTTCAGGTGGGCGGGGTGGGTGGTAAGCAATAGTATAGTGGGTAAGTCACTTGCCTTGCATGCGCCAACCCAGGTTTGATCCCTGGCAGCCTGTATGGTCTCCTGGCCCCACCAGGAGTGATCCCTGAGCACAGAGCCAGAATAAACCCTGAGCACCACTGGGTGTGGCCCAAAACACAGAAGTATTTCGCTTTTTCACAGGAGTTCCTTCTGGTCTCAGAAGAGTCAGAAAAAAATGGGGGGGTGGGGGGGCGGAGCTATAGCCCAGCAGGTAGGGCTTGCATGCAGCCAACTCGGATTCGATCTCCAGCATCCCACATGGTCTGGTCCCCCGAGCACAGCCAGGAGTAATTCCTGAGTGAGAGGCAGGAGTAACCCGAGTGTCGAAAAAATGTGTGTGTGTGTGTGTGTGTGTGTGTGTGTGTGTGTATGTGCGCTGCGCAACCAACCCCAGCAGTGCTCCTGGTTCTCTTCTGGTTTGTGCTCTGGTCACTCCTGACAGGCGTGTTCGGGCCATCTGAGGAGCCAGCAGTCAAAACAGGATCAGGACTCGGGTGGCTGCGTGCAGGCACACCTTACCTCCAGTACGTCTCTCTGGCCTTGAGAGGGCTATACAAGTGACCTGACCGTTGAAGAGGGCATCTGATCCCAAGTGAAGGTTACTCCTGGCTCTGCACTCAGTACTCAATCCTGGTGGCGCTCGGGGACATATGGGATGCCGGGATCGAACCTGGCTACACTATGTGCAAGGCCAATGCCCTACCTGCTGTGCTCTGGCCCCGAAGGTTAAGATACATTCAGGTGACTTCTTTTTTGTCAGAGTGGGACGGCTGGAGGTTTTAGTGTGGTATGTGGTGGTGCTGGGGCATATCTCCAGCTGTTCTTTTCAGGAGTCACACCTGGTGGTGCCCGGATTGGACCAGGGTGCTACGATGCGAAGCATGCACTCCAGCCCTTTGGGTCTCGCCCAGTCCCTATCTATTGCCTTTTATTGTTAGTGGGGCCACCACCATTGCTAGGTGATGCTTAACCTGCCAGGGCTTGGGGGCCGGGGCATATGCAGTGGGATGGGCTATGGGAGTATCTAGTACTGGGGTGTTAGATACCCAGGACGTCTCACGTGGTGAGTGAGGACTGTAGTCCAGCCCCTATGTACTCTCTTGGAGCAGTGCATTCACACCGGTAGCAGGTGGCAGGACATTGGCAGTGTGGGAAACTGAGTTGTGTCCTCACAGCCCTGCTCTTTTCATGAGTGGCCAATGCGGCATGGGGCAGTTTTATGTAATGGCTTCTGCAGGCCCAACCACAATTGCGGGAGAATCAAATGAACAAACAGTTCTCTGTTGAGTGGTGCTGGGAAACACTGCCGGCCCCTTCCTCCTGTTCACAGGTTCATGGTTTCCAGGCTGCAGGGGTTTTATTTTTTTTTTCCATGCGATGAGAGGATCAAAGCCAGCAAGGATGCATTGCGCCAACTTTCCGTGTTTCTCCAGTTAGTCCCCAAACAGGGTCGTGCAAACAGGATTCGCTGCGATGCTTTGGCAGGCCCATCTGACATCACTGGTCCTCAGGAAGATTTGCTCTCTGGTTTTATACAGTAGTGAAGCCAGACCGTGAAATCCTAAATTCAACTGGTTAGCAAAGAAAGGAACGTGGAGCCGTGAGTTAGGTGCTGTAGACCCTACCCAGTCAATGGGACAGCAAGCTATTCCCCAGGGTGCCACAAATACCCTTCAGCAGGTAAGTGCTGGATCTACCAATTATCAATGGGTTTTGTACAGCCAGGCGTTTTGTACAGAAAGGCGAGCAGGAGGGTTTCAGGTGAAGATGTTGGTGGCCCCAATCAATACGTTAAGCCTATTTTCTTACCTCTGTTCTTATCTGCAAGACTTAGAGAAGACTTGGACAAGCTGACTCAAAGGTCTAACGTCCCTTGATTCTGTCCCTTGGCGCGGTGCCCCCAACACTACGACCAGGAGCGGCGGTAAGGAGTGCCAGCGGGATCCCCGCCCACGGCCCCTCCTCCCGGCCGCGGAAAGCCGGGCTTCCGCCCTCCACGTCGTTCCCGGCTTGAGCCACGCCCCTCAGGCCGGGATTCAGACTCCTCGTCCTAACCTCCCCTGCCGGGCCCAGGAGTCCAGGGTGGACTGTGGAGTCTCCGCCCACATCAGATGAGCGTGGACAAAGAGTTTAGGCGGAGGAAAGCGTGAGACCTGGAATTAAAGGGAGGGCAGTGAAAAGTAAAGGGGGTTAGGGGCACAACCGCGGAATTTCCCCGTCGGCGTCCCCACCTATCATTCACCGAGGAACCCCACCCGCACCGGGACCAAGACCCGGTTAGACACTGGCCCTTTAAACGGAAGGCTGGCGGCGCGGGGTGTCCATGTGGAGCTGCTCCATGCCGTGTTGTCCTGCCCGCCCATTGGCCCCCCGGCCCGATGACGTCGCCTAATAGGATGCGAACGCACTGCGGGGAGGGACGGCGACAAAACGCGGCCTGGAGCGCCGCTCCGCTCCCTCGGCCAGCCGCCGCGGCCGCCCGCTGTAGCCCCGCCCAGGGGCGGTCCCGGGCCTCAGCGACCGCGGGTAGAGGCGGGGTTGGGTCACGTGGGCGGGGCGGGGACAGTCCGCTCCGCCGGGCCCAGGTTTCCCTGCCCCGGAATCTCCTCACCTGAGCTATTTAGGGCTGAGTTTTCCGACCTTCCCTCCCGCAGGCCAATTGAGTTGTGAATGGCCCAGAGACGTAGCCCTCGCTCAACTTGTGGCTCAGTCGGGGGCGGGGCGAGGAGCCGAGCGGAAACGAGGCCGCGAGCGCGGTCGGCCGTCCCCACCCGGGCCACGTGTGCTCGCCGTCCGTGGTGGGCCGGACCTTGGCGCCGAGGACCCCGCCCCCGCCTTCGTGAGACGCCGCGCCCGGCGGGCGGGGGCTCCGGTCCGGGCTTTGGCGGCGGCCCCGGTGTAGTAGCGGGGCGGCGGCCGGGGGCAGCGCGGCTCCTTCCCTTGTTGTGTGTGTCGGTGCCTCCTCGCCATCTTGTTGCAAAGCCTTTTCTTGTCGGCGGGACTCCCGGGGACCGCGGGGCGGGAGGCCTCGGAAGGGAGGAAGAGAGGGAGGGGAAGGAGGGAGGCAGTGCCGCCCTTTTTTTTTTTTGCATAATTTTTTTTCAATTTGCAAATTATATTTTGCAAATATTTGGAGAGACATTGATTTTTTTTTCTCCCCGTGCTCCCCGCTCTTCCCTGCGGAGTGCGCTGCGCCGCCCAGCCCTGTCGCCCCCCGGAGGTGATCCCTCCCTCCTGCCTGCCCGCCAGCCTGACCTGCGCCTCGGCTTGCGGGCCGCAGTCGGCCCCGGCGCGCCCCCGGCTGCTCTCGGCGCGATGAGCATAGACACGCTACTGGAGGCGGCCCGCTTCCTGGAATGGCAAGCGCAGCAACAACAGAGAGCACGTGGTGAGCGGCCGGGCTGAGCCCCTTGGGCTCGGGGAAGGGGAGGCGAGAGACCCGGTCCCTGAGCCCACGCGGAACGGGGGCAGAACCCCTTCCTGGTCGACCCGTGAAGCCGGGCAGCGCAGCGCTCCGCACAAGAGCCGCTGCCTGGGGAGGAGTGTGGTGGGCAGTAGAATTGATTAATGAATTCATTCACATGCTGCAAGGGACCCGGCTCCTGTGGGCGCCACCCCACTGCTTGCCACCCTGGTGCAGCTCTCTCTGGGGGCTCCATACGCTGGGGTCAGCAACACCCTGGGTAGCGCTGAAGATGTTGAGCCGGGGGGATGGGGTGAGGAATGGTACTGCGTGGAGGCGGCAGACCCGCGTGTGCGTGCTTGTGTGCACGGGGGAATGTGTGATGTGAGCCTCGAGCTGAACGGATGAACGGACGTGTGCACGGGCGAACGTATAGTGCACACAAGTGGGCGTGTGTGTAACCGAGCGGGGGATGGGGAATTACTCTACGCCGAGCAACTCCCCGGCTTTCCTGGCCGTGGGGAGGGTGCGGGGGCGCTCCCGGCAGATCTACGCGCCTCCCTGGGCGGAGGCGGCCTTTGCAGAATGAAATGACATCGCGTGTCTTATGATCCTGGCCAGCCTCGCCTAACCCCGCCTCCCAGAGCTGGGCTGGGTCGCGGGTCCCGGCCTTGGGTGAGAGCTGGCCGATTGGTGTCTGCGAAATGGCCCGCAGATCGCTGGGGGTAGCCCCCAGTGCCCCTTTGCTGCGCCCCACTTTAGCCGGTATGGAATGTGGCGTGTCTGCGCGTTCCAAACCCGCTCTCGGCTGGAATGCTGCGTGTGCCTGCGTTCCAAGCTCGTTGGTTACACCAGGCGGTGACGTGTGTGAGCCCCGCCCCCGACCACGTGCACGGGGGACACTCCCGCTGGGGACGGCGCGGCCAGGCCCCGCCTCGCCGCCTGGCGCTCGGGCAGGGGCGGGGCCGGGGGCGGGGGCTGCGCGGAGCCTCGCGCCGGGTTGGGCCCTGGCGCTGGCCGCTGGGCATCTCCCTGGGAGAGCCTTTGCCCGGCGAAGGAGGAGCCGAGCTCACCTGTCGGTTACCCCGCAAGCCCCTTGTTTTGATCTCCGGCCAGGGAAACCCTTAGGATCCCAAGGCAACGGGACACTTGGAGCTCTCATATTCCCACCGAGCCCCACGACGTCCTCACCAAGACGTGCTGGCAAACACCCCCGGGTTGGCCGCGTTGTGGGAAAAGCCGGATGGAAAGGGGGCAAACTTTGATGTTCGCCCTCCACGGGTGGAGAGACTAGAATTTTAGATCTATCCCATCCCACGTTCCCTCGGGGTTCCAAGCATTAGGATGTTGCAAAAATAAGGACTGGGGAAAGCGCTCCGTTTCCCGCCTGCTGCGAGGCCCGCAGCCCTGGTCTCGTGCGGTATCAGGGAACTCCAGCCTCCCCCTTCGCAGACCTAAGACTGCGTTGGTGGCGGTGAGAGTGCTTCGCCCTCCTTTCCTTTTTTCTGCCTATTGTTGCTTCAATGATGAGTCATGCCGGAGGTAGTAGTGTGTGTTGTGTGCGCGCGCGCTCCTGCGGCGCGTGCCTCAGCCGCCACCGCTGTCAGGGCGGGCGGGGGAGGGCCGGGCTGGCGGCCGAGGCGGAGAAAGCGCGGGCCCTGGCCTCAGCTGGCCGCTGGCCTCTCAAGGTCGAGTCGCTCGGATAGGAGATGCGGTTTTGCGGACGGGATGGGCCAGGACGACCGTGCACCAGCCGACTCCCGGGGCTGGAGCAGGGTCAGGTGGTGGGCCATGTCCGAGGTGACCCAGGACGTCCTGCCGTGGGGGGCACCTGCTGTCTCCGTCAATACCGGACAGTAATTGGTCCCCACTGTCCCAGATGCCGCATATGCATGAAGCCTAGTGAATCCAATGTACCCCGAGGGAGCTCACTTCACCTTCACTTTACCCACAGGCTGGTGTCCCTTCTGGGAGGGGAGGCCACACCCCACTGTCACCTCCCTCACCCTTTCCAACATAAGTGAGACCAGTGCTGGCCATTCAGGAGGACAAGGATGATGTGTGCAGCATTGTGAGAGCCTGGGAGCTCTGCCCGCTTTCAGGTGGGCACTGGGGCGGGGCACAGTGTTGGGGCTCGTTTAGTTGCCAAGCCTGGCTCCTTGGGAGGGCAGTGAGTTCCCAGGGACCCGGGAGACGGGGTCACTCCATCAGCTCTTGGATGCGTCAGGCCCGACCTGGCCACAGCTGTTTTCTCCATATGGCTTTCTCCTTGTTGATCCTGTCCTCTGGTTTAGGATGGGGAGGCTTTGGGGGCTTTGGGGACCTGATGACCAGACCGCCCCCCGAGGTGAGCAGAGGCTGAGTGAGGCTCCTCTGCCGTGCCTGGCGCCGCTTCAGAAGTGCTGTCCTAAGCTGCACAAGCCAAGTTTGCTCACGTGATGGATCTGAGGATGCCTGTGCCGGTGAGCGAGAGGCAGAAGAACAGTCAGCTGATGGGCGGCAGGAGACCCTGGTCGCTTGCAGTGTCCTGGAGTTAGCGCAGGTGGGGGTCCTGCTCGGTGTGTCTGCAGGTTCGCTGAGGCGCCTTGGCCCTGCCTCGTGCATGTATGTAGAGGGCAGAATGCCTTAAACCTTGGGGCCTCCCTGGTAGTGACACTCCGCAGCCTCGAGCCTGCCGATCCCTTGGGCCATGGATTGAGTCTGGGCCACCACGGCGTGCAGTGACTGAAGGGAACACAGTGCCCATGTTCTCCACTCTGGCCCATGGGTCATCCCAGAGGTTCACGTTAAATTTCCTGGGGTCCCTCTGTGCAGATCCCAGAAAGATGCCAAAGTAAGTGGTACTCATGTATGGGAGTGCACCCAGGATGAACACAGTGGTCCTGAGGGGTCCCTCAGGGGCTGCAGTCTGCTCCCCAGCTTTGCTTCCCCAGCCCAGGCTGCAGGGAGAAAGGTGCTGTTGGTTTTGTTTGGAGGCCACACCTGGCAGCGCTCAGTGCTCTGTGCTCAAGGCTCACCCACCTGGATGGGCTCAGGAACCACAGGTGGTGCTGGGATTGATTGACCTTGGCTTGGCAGTAAGCAAGAGGCCTGTCTGCTGACGCTTTCCAGACAACCTGGCTGTTTCAGTTTTGGCTGTTTCAGTGAGGATCATTCCCTGGCAGGGTTCGAGGAACCATGGGATGGGGGTGGATTTGCCAGGGGGTGTGTACAAGGCAAACACTTTCAAGTACTGTCACTGTTTCCCAACATTTCTGAATGAGTCAAAGTGGGCAAGGAGGAGGCAGCAGCTTTGGTGGGCTGAGGTGGTCTGGAACACTCCCTCTTACTCAGCACCAAACCTTTTCATTCTGACCCTAGTGGGATCGAGCTTGGCTCTTCCTGGTGCCTGAGGTTTGCGTGCCAGCCTTTAGAGGAGGGTCATCAGGGACAAAGGTTGCCATCTCCTGGGGTGGCGCTGCAGTTGTTTCCAAATATGCACAACAGGGCCCTTGTGATAGTACAGCAGGTAGGACATTTGCCTGGCACTAGGCCTACCGGGGTCCAATCCCGGCATCCCTTGTGGTCTCTTGAACACCTTCAGGAGTAATTCCTGAGTGCAGAGCCACACCCTGAGCATCACCGGTGTGACCCAAAAAGCCAAGACTAAGCAAATAAATAAAGAACTAAATATGCAGAGATTGAGGTTTGTTTTCAGTGCACTACGCCATGCCTTGAGATTAGGAAGCCTTGTGTTCCCTTGCTTGGGCTACAGTGAAAAACTTGCCCCAAAGCCAGTGAAAATGTGGCTCCTGGCCTTAGACAAAGGAATGGAAGAAAGGGGCTGCTGAGAGCTTCCCCGGCTAGTCTCGCGCCTGTGGCGTGAAGGAAGGTAATTGATTGGGGTTTCCCAGGCTGGCTCGTGAAGGGTCTGCAGAAAGCCGGAGCGGAGAGACACGCTTGCCCTCTCAGGCTGTAACAGAAGGCAGTGCTGGCTGGATAGGGCTGGCTGAGGAAGGCCTCCGCTGACTGGAGCAGGCCTGCACCGCCTGCCAGCTCCCCTTCCTGAAGGGCAGGGGGAGATACGGAAGAGGCCCAGGCTGACCAGTCCAGCCCTTGAACTCTGGCTGCTGGGAAACCACTGAGCGCTTCCCCTCTCGCACACTCCGCCTCTACTTCCTCCTCGCTGCCTGTGGGAGGGCGGGCGGCGCCTCCAGCCGACCTGGCTCTGACTGTAACTGGCCCAAGGGTCCTGAGGCTTCAGGTTTCCTGGGACCCCCTGAACCCCAAAAAGAGTCTGTGTAAAAGATTTGGGAGGTCCCCAGGCTGGGGGGCCACTTACCTAATTTTGTTTGGCCTCCTACACCTCCCCTCCCCTTATGGGGTGGGGTGTTTGGGGCGTGTCCACCCAGCCGAGCTGACGGTTATGTTAGTCAGCTGTGTGGCAAACCCAGGCAGGAAGGCCACAGGGGACTGGCTGCACCCTGGCCTGGGGCTGCAGCCGGTTCCCAAGGTTCCTGTCAGGCTCTGGAGCCCCCAGGAACACAGCAGGAACTGGAGATACCGTATCCCTGTTCCCCAACCTCCCTTCTCAGCCCAGTCCCTGAGCAGGCTTCGCCTTCCTGCTTGGTTTTCAGTAGGGTGCAAAATTGTCAGACTCCGCATGAATGCCCAGCCCCTCTGAAGTCCTACTTTCCTCTGCCTCATCCCTGTGTTGTTGGCGAGGATGTGGGGAATGTGGAGGAAAATGAGCTCGAGAAGGGGCAGGAGTGGTGGGTTTCTGTGTGGTCTGTGAGGAAACCCGAGCACTGGGAGAGAGCCTGGAGTGTGAACTGGTGGTAGTGCCCCACCACGCGTGATGTGTGTGTCCGTGTGGGAGCCAGTGAGCGGTTTCAGTCCCCATGTGCGTGTGTGTGGCTACATGAGTACTAGTGCAGGAGTTTCAGTCTTTCACACCTGCAGACCAGCACCAGTCTCAGACCGTGGTCGAAAGCCCTGGACTAGTGACCATGTGTTGGCCCAGCCAGTGAAGCGTCACCCCGTGGTGGAATGGGCACCTGTGAGGAACGCTGTGCCCCTCCGAGGATCACTCAGTCCTGAGCTGCTTTGGGTCATCTGAAATGAAAGCACAGCAGTAAATCTGCAGCCCAGGAGCAATAATCTCTGTACCCAATTCTCCTACTGGGCCCTGGAGGCCTTTTTGTGGACTGGCCTCTGCCCACCACCTCTCAGCACCCCCTCAGCCTTTTGCTCCTGGCCCTCCTGCTCATCATCTACCTCATCCCTTGGCCTTTCCCAGTTCCTCTCCTTCCCCTAGCCTTTTTTTTCTTTTTATCGGTCACACCCGGTGATGCTCAGGGGTTCCTCCTGGATCTTTGCTCAGGAATCACTCCTGGCAGTGCTCGGGGGACCATATGGAATGCTGGGGATCAAACCGGGTCGGCCGTGTGCAAGGCAAACGCCCTTCCCGCTGTGCTGTCGCTCCAGTCCCCTTCCCAGCCTGGATTGTCATCCCTGTTACTTGTTCCTTGCCCCCCATCCTCAGGCCCTGAGCTCCCCAAGGCAGGGACAGGTCTGTCTTACTTGGTCCTCAGTGCTTAGCCCAGTGCCTCTCTGGGCATGGGTGGGTATTTGGGTGTCCCCGAACCCTGGCTGGGACGTGGCCGGAGGATGGGTTTGTCAGGACAGAGGAGGCTGGGACCCAGGAGTATTAGCCTGCCTGAGACTCCCCCTTGTGTTCTCTCTGCGTAGAGGAACAGGAACGGCTTCGCTTGGAGCGGGAGCGAGAGCAGGAGCAGAAGAAGGCCAGCAGCCTGGCCAGGCTGGCCCATGCCCTACCCCTGGAGGAACCCCGCGTGGAGGCACCGCCCCTGCCTCTGTCCCCTCCCTGCACCCCCCACCGGCACCCCCACCACCGCTTGCCACCCCCACCCCAGTGACTGTCATTCCTATTCCAGTGGTGACCAACTCCCTCAGCCTTTGCCCCCCACCACCCTCACTGCCCCCACAGCTCAGCCTCTGCCCCTGGCACCTCGCCAGCCAGCGCTGGTTAGTGCCCCTGGGCTCAGCATTAAGGAATCTGCCCCCTTGCCCACCAGGCCACAGGTGCCCACGCCTGCTCCCCTGCTGACGGACTCTAAGACCACAGTTCCACCTACTGGCAGCCCCAAACCTTTGCAGCCCCTCCCCACGCCCATCCTGACCATAGCACCACACCCTGGAGTACAACCCCAGCTGGCCCCCCAGCAGCCACCCCCACCCACTCTTGGGACCCTGAAGCTGGCACCCGCTGAAGAAGTCAAATCCAGCGAACAGAAGAAGCGGCCTGGGGGTGAGTGAGGTGGAAGACTGCAGTTTGGTGGGATGGAAAGAAACCCAGCTCCTGGGCTGTGTGCGCTGAGATACCAACAGAGCTAGCCCTGTGGGGAGAGGGGGCAGAGCCATAGGACGCTAGTGGGGGTGCTCGCTTGCTGTGGCCCACCCAGGTTCAATCCCTAACACCACGTGTCCCTCCGCAATGCCAGAAGTGATCCCCTGTGCAGTCGGGTGTGGCCCAACACTAAAACAAAAGAACTAGCGCTGCAGACACCCTCCTGCCTCCCTCACTCAGGAGGCCCTGCGGTATATGTGGCAGCGCCCCGTAGGGCAGTGTCCTCGGGATTCTGTGTTTCCTGACATTTCGCCCCCTCCCCCCACTGGGTCTATGACATTTCTGCGCCTTTGGACTCTTACTGGCTTAGGGGCCTCGAGGTGAGGCTGGGCCCTGCTGGCTGATTGCTGGAAACCCTTCTATGCCCTCCAAGGGTGCCTGATCCATCACGCAGGGGAAACATCACACACTGCTGCTTTTACTGAGAAAATCAGGAACAAAAAAGCCATGGCCTCAGGAGGGGAGGGGAGCAGGAGGCCACCTAATGAGACCCTCCTGCCTGAGCCTTCTGTCTGTCTGGGTTTCAGGATCGGAACCAGAGAAGTCCACAACAAATTGGAGAAGAACAGGTGTGTGTGCGTGTGTCTAACTCTGGGCTCGCCTCTCCCACTACTGGGCCTGGCCCCACCGTTGGTTACCCCCCCCAGCCCTTCTGGAGCCTGCCTTCCCTGCCCCCACCCGCCTGCCGCCCCCTGCGCACCGGCTGACCCGCGCTGCTCCCCTCTCCCCAGGAGGGCCCATCTAAAGGAATGCTTTGAGACCCTGAAGCGCAACATCCCCAACGTGGACGACAAGAAGACGTCGAATCTGAGCGTGCTGCGGACGGCGCTGCGGTACATCCAGGTATGGGGAGGGCCGGGCCCCTCGGGAGGGCGGCGGCGCTGCCGCAGCGCAGCTTCCTCCAACTCCCGCCCGCCTCCACGCGGGCGCCGAGCACATGGCTCGGCTGACGTCACGGGGCCCCCCGCCCGGGAGGGGGGGCAGGCGCAGGGCGCGTGCGCGGCTCGCGGCGCCTCTCCCCCCCCCCCCCCTCCCCCCCCCCCCCGCGGCTCCGTGTCAAACCCGCTTTCCGGCCCGGCGGGAGGAGCGGCCTCACCCGCAGTGCCGGGCGCGAACCCGGCTCGCGCCCGAGTTTGGGGGGACCGGGCGTGGCTGCTCCCACTCGGCGCCGGGACCCCGTTTTCCCTCCGTAAGCATTTCTTCCAGAACTCACGCATGGGGGTGCCGTGACTCCCAGTGGGTTCAACCTGAGGGGAAGCTGCGCCCCTTAGACAGCTCTGGGGGTCATCGAAACCGGAAATAATGTACGTCCCGGTCCCTCTGGATTTAAAAAAAAAACAACGCTCTGAGGGTCCCTCCTGCCCCCTGGCCGTGCCTCGCCGCCTTTGGCTCGAGTGCCCGCCGCCGCGCCGGGGGTGGGCGCCCGCCTGATAAGACAGTTGCCATGACGGCCCGAGTTTCCGGTTTCCCTGGAAACGGGGGAGGGTTCCGCGTGCCGGGAAGGAGGCTGGGGGCGGGGGCGGCTGGCGGCCACGCTCGGCTGCCGCGGAGCCCGAGTCGGAATGGAGCCTTTGGGGAGTGGGAGGGGCGCGGGGCGCCGCAGGGTGTCCCTGTCGGAGCGCTCAGAACGCGGGGGGTTGGGTGGCGTCACGACCCGTGGGAGCCGGTGACACGGGGGTCCGGCCTCCCGCGCCATTTACGGGGTCACAGCCCTCAGGTGACCCGAGCCCGACTCTGAGGGGCGGGGGCGCCGCTTCCCGGCCGCTCCCCGCCGGCGGCTCCCTCGGCGGCTCCCGCGAACGCGCGCCTTTGCCCGCCCTCGGCGAGGGGAGGGCTGGCGCGCCTCCAGGTCGCTTCCCGGCATCCGGGCTCGCGGATTGGCGGGCTGGCGGGGCGGGCGGCCGCCGAGGGGGCGGGGCTGGCCGCCGAGGGAGGGCGCGGCGGGCTGGGAGTGACGCAGCAGAGCCCGGGCCGCGTGGGTGCGCGCGTGCTCCGGCTGGGGCGGAGCCTTGCGGGCTCTAAGGTCTGGTGGGGGGGGGTTATAGGGACCGGTCACGGGGCTGGGAGGGTTCTTGAGAGGCTTATGCATGGAGTTAGGATTTTTATGCAGCATTAGTTACTGGTCTTTCCAATCACAATCCTATGACTTGAATGTTTTCTCTGGTCTATTGGGATAGTGCTATGTGGAAAAGAATCGTATTTTCTCAATAGGGTGGTTAAAAAAATTGACAATGCAGATATTAATTACTGAGAAGTAGCATGAAATGGCAGGTTCCTATTTAGATACACATCCCGCGGGGAGGGGATCCTTGTATGGCGTATGGATTTGGAAATGCTCGGTAGCACCAGTAGCTTACGACATGAGCCCAGTCTGAGCAGGAAACTAGACTTAGGCTGTCTATAAGACACAGTTTATCCTGGTGCTGGCAATGGAAACAAACAGAAAACTTGAAAAGCCAAGCATAAATCTTCAACTTAACTATTTTATTCATTCAGGTATTTTGGGAAAGTTCCCTGCTGATTCATCCCCGGTGCATAATGTTTATTTAAATACCAGCAAATCTTTTAAAAAAGCTTCACATTGGGGCTGAGATGTGGGGTTAAGGCCCTTGCCCTCGGTAGCCCGTGTTCAATTACTGGCTTCAGATTTGGTCCCGACAAGACTCCCAGCATCCCCTGAGTGATCCTTGATCTCCAAGCCAGGAGTAAACCCTGAGCGTTTCTAGGTGTGGCCCAACTCCCAGCCCCCAAGAGAAGTCTTTATATAATGGTTACACTCAATTGGCAAAAAGTCTGTGGTTATGCTGTGAAATAGAGTCGGTTTGATCTTGTGACAGACTATAAGCCTTGAGAGCAGTGCTATAGCGATTTGGACGGGATTGAAGGATTTGTAAAGTGAGGGAAGTTGTTGAGGAAACTTGATCTGAGGGCTCTTGGCCTGAGGGGGAGCCAGGCAGAGCAGAGGAGACAGAGTCCAGCACAAGCTAGCTCTGTGTAGCGGACCGGGCTGGATGCTGTTGTAGAAGCTAAAAATGGTCAAAAGGGGGCCGGAGCGATAGCCCAGCGGGTAGGGCGTTTGCCTTGCACGCGGCCGCCCATGCCGGCCCGGGTTCGATCCCGGCATCCCATATGGTCCCCCCGAGCACCGCCAGGAGTAATTCCTGAGTGCAGAGCCAGGAGTAACTCCTGAGCATCGCTGGGTGTGACCCAGAAAGAAAAAAAAAAGGAGTAATTGCTGAGTGCAGAGCCAGGAGAAACCCCTGAGCAATGCCGGGTGTGACCAAAAGAAAAAAAAAAAAAAAAAAAAAAAGGTCAAAGGGCTGCTGCGCCAGGGATGGGAAATTCTATGGAGCTGAAAGAGGCTTGCGTTAGGTTGTGCGTGGCAAGACTTAGGTTGTATGCAGAGGTGGGAAGCTGTGGGAATGCCATGATTCCCCAAGCCAGGCCCAGAGTGTTGGGAAGTGGGGTGAAAGGGGTGCATTTTAGAGGATTTGAAGCAGGCAAGAGCCAGCGAGTCGGCTGTTATCCAGCCGCACATCCAGGTGGACTTAGAAAGGAAAGGGGGAGTGATAGCCCAGCGGGTAGGGCGTTTGCCTTGCATGCGCCAGCCCACGCCGGCCCGGGTTCGATCCCCGGCATCCCGTATGGTCCCCCCGCACCGCCAGGAGTGATTCCTGAGTGCAGAGCCAGGAGAAACCCCTGAGCATTGCCGGGTGTGACCCAAAAAGGCAAAAAAAGAAAAAGAAAGGAAACGGGTTAAAGTAGAGCTACATGGACTAACGTCCGATCCTGAGAGAGCTTGGCCGGTGGAGAACTGGACTAGGTGAAGAGATTTTTGTCCCTTGATGGGGGGAGAGAGGAAGGGGAAATGGGGTGTCTGCTTTTTGGCAGAAATTTGGGGGAAAGCAGAATGAGCTCATAGGTTGAGAGGGCTGTGTGTGGCCTGGGTCAGGCGACAGATGTAGAAGACGCCCAGGTTTCAGGCCAGTCGAGATTGTGGTGGTATGTGGGTTCTGTGTGACACGGCAGTTAGGAACAGGTGTTTCTCTTCTACCAAGTTGGAAATGATTCGGGGCCATGGGAGGGGCAGTAGGGAAATCAGGGGTAGTTGGTGGGTGGAATTGAAGACACAGCAACCCCCAGGAGGGACTGCCTGCTGCCATAGGCAGTGCTGTGGGGATAGGTCAGGTCTCAGCTGTGATTCTCCTGTGGCTGAGGCCCTGTGCACTGTCCTGTCAGGGGCAGCTGTAGCTGTAGGGGCGGAAAGAAAACGAACCAAAGTTGTTTTCATTCTGGGCTTCTCCCGCCAAGCCCATCCGTTGCAGCCTGGGCAGGGGCAGTGCATGTTGAGTGAAAGACAAAACGTTAAATGTTTAGGCCGTATGAGCCAGTACAGACTGGGCACTGCCCCCCAGTAACTGCTCAGGTGGGACCGTGCTGAGAAGGGCAAGGCCGGGGACAGGGTGACAGGAGGAGGTGGCGGCCTTGTGCCTCACCATGACCATGAGCTTGGAACCAGCAGCTGAGGAGCGTCGGTGCCAGACGGGAGGCAGCTGGGCTGGGTTGCCCACGTTAGGGCAGAGCCCGCGGCAGGGAGTCCCACGAGACTCAGACGAGCTGCTCTACTGGAGTGTCAGAAAGTCAGCAGGATGGGAGAGATTTGGAAGGGATCTGAGAATTAGGGCGTGCGCTGCTAACAGGCCTGCGGGAGGGAAGCTGGAACCTTTCTGATAGGGGAGCAGTGCCAGAGGCATGGCGGCTGGTCTGTGCAAGGGAGTGAGCCTAAGAGGCATGGCGGCTGGTCTGTGTGCGGGAGTGAGCCTGAGAGGCATGGCGGCTGGTCTGTGTGCGGGAGTGAGCCTGAGAGGCATGGCGGCTGGTCTGTGTGCGGGAGTGAGCCAGAGAGGGCACAGAGCCCGTGGGCCGGGAAGAAGTGATGAAGCAAAAGCTTCTCTCCCTCTGTTCTTACTCAAGCTAGTGGCATCGGCATCTCGTTATTCAAGACAACAGCTTGAAGCAAGGGTCCGGGGCTTGACATGCCTCCCAGCCTGGCTGGAGCAGCCGCTTCCTTCAGTTTGGGCACAGGATTTACAGAGTTGTTGACTGTCGTTTCAGGCAGACGATGGTCTGACTCCAGTCCCAACACAGTGGCCACATCCCTCCGCTCACTGTTCCCCAGGTTCCTTCCCGCCCCAGCCCTCTCTCCTTGACAAATGCATTTTTTTTTTGGTCACACCCAGCAATACTCAGGGATTATTCCTAGTTCTGCACTCAGAATTACTCCTTGTGGTGCTCGGGGACCATCGGGGATGCCGGGATCGAACCCAGGTTGGCCACATGCAAGGCAAATACCCCACCTGCTATACTATCGCTCTGGCCTGACAAATGCTTTTGCTTTTTTTTTGCTTTTTTGGGTCACACCCGGCAATGCTCAGGGGTTTCTTCTGGCTCTGCACTCAGGAATCACTCCTGGCTGTGCTCGGGGACCATATGGGATGCCGGGATTGAACCCGACGCTTGGGCCGGCCGCATCAAGGCAAACGCCCTGCCCGCTAGGCTATCACTCCAGCCCCAGACAAATGCATTGTTAAGTAATCACTGTAGTGTGGGCCCCCACTGGCAGCAGTGTTGAGTGTTGTCAGTGGTCAGTGCCACTCTGGTCTCGGTGTGAAGGCAGCTGGGCTCAGTGGGGAGTAGCCCAGATTGGGAGGAGTTGGGGCTGGAGTCAGCAGTTTCTGGGGATCCGATAGAGTCAGGTCAAGGAGTGAAGTAGGAGGGTCGCAAAGCCTGGTGGGTGGTTCTCCAAGGCACCGAGGTGGCCTTGGACAGTGATGCTCGAGGGGAAGGAGAGGAGGAATAGTAGGGTTCTTTGGGAAATGGAGTCCACCGCTGACTGGCAGATGAGCGGTGGAGGCCTTGGCGGCAGCGGGAGACACCCTAGTCCTGTCCTCCACAGGAATGGATAGCTGGAGAGCGGCTGAAACCCTGAGGACAGTTGATGGGAGACGGGGAGTGACTTGCACGTCCCTCATTTTCACCTGCAACCCCTCCTGGGCCCCCAGAATGCAGGCCTCACTGAGGGCCGGGGCATCTGGAGTTCAGGCCTGCTGCGGTGGGGGTTCAGACCCGGGGCCCAGTGGCTGCTGCTCAGGGAATCTGCTGTCCCCCGCCCTGTTCCCCAGTCTCTGAAGAGAAAGGAGAAGGAATATGAGCATGAGATGGAGCGGCTGGCCCGGGAGAAGATCGCCACACAGCAGCGACTGGCCGAGCTCAAGCACGAGCTGAGTCAGTGGATGGACGTGCTGGAGATCGAGCGGGTGCTCAGGCAGACGGGCCAGCCCGAGGAGCGACCAGGCCTCCACCTCCACCGCCTCTGGTGAGCCGCCGCCCGCCCCCGCCGGAGTGGGGGGAAGATGTCCCCATCCTGCCCTTAGACATCCCCAGGCCCCAGGGTGTCTATTTCCCCCACCTTCCATCTTGAGAGCTCCTGACCTGTCCCTGTTCCCCCACAGAGGGTGAGGACAACATAGACGAGGACATGGAGGAGGACCAGGCCGGCCTGTGCCCGTCGAAGCTGAGCCACCGCCCTCACCCTGAGCTGCCGAAACCGCTGCCCAGCGCTGCCCCTCTACCTCTGCCCCCCACCCACACCCCCCCACCCGCAGTCCGTGGCCCTGTCTCCTGCCCACCTCCCTGGGCCACAGCCCCCACAGCAGAAGACACCACTGCCAGCTCCTCCGCCCCCACCAGCTGCCCCTGCCCAGACACTGGTGCCCGCCTCCAGCCCATCTGGTGGCTACGGCTGGGGGAGGCTCCACGGTCATCGCCCACACGGCCACCACCCACGCCTCAGTCATCCAGACTGTGAACCACGTGCTCCAGGGGCCAGGCGGCAAGCACATTGCCCACATCGCCCCCACGGCCCCCCAGCCCTGCTGTGCAGCTGGCACCTGCCACACCCCCATTGGCCACATCACAGTGCACCCTGCTACCCTCAACCACGTGGCCCACCTTGGCTCCCAGCTGCCTCTGTACCCGCAGCCCGTGGCAGTGAGCCACATTGCCCACACCCTTTCACACCAGCAAGTGAATGGCACAGCCGGGCTGGGGCCCCAGCGACGGTCATGGCGCGGCCGGCTGTGGGCGCTCAGGTGGTGCACCACCCCAGCTGGTCGGCCAGACAGTGCTGAACCCCGGTGACCATGGTCACCATGCCCTCCCTTCCCGGTCAGCACACTCAAGCTGGCTTGAGGATGAGGCCCACTCAGAGGCCCCAGTGGGGCAGGGAGGGGGCTGCCCCCACTCTCCCACCCACCAGCTCCACACATTCCAGCCAGGCCCACCCCTAAGCCTCTGAGGGGAAGGGGTGCAGAGACTGAGCCAGGGGAGGGTGGGGCCCCCGGGAGCTGGGCACCTGGCGAGGCTCCCCATGCACTAGGACTCGGGAAGCAATGAGATTCTCGGGTGAACAGGCTGCGTGTGCAGAGCCGGTGCCGCCCCCGCCCGCCCTCTTCCCTGCAGCCCGCGTGACGCGGACCTGTTCTACGACGCCTGCCCTGCGCTCCTTCCTGTGCCGCTGCTGCTTTGCTCTAGCTAGTGAGGGCCCAGGTCGCCGCCTTCTCTTCCCAGGTGTTCGGAGGGGCGGGGGGGGGGGGGGAGCAGAACTCCAGCAGCTGGGCCTGGACAGCTGGAGCGGCAGGGGGCCCTCCTTGGGTCCAGGTGATCGCTTCTAGGAAGTGGCTCGTCTGGGACCCCCACCCCATCCTCAACCTGGGGCTCTCTATGGCAGAAACTAGATGGTTCTCTGCAACAATAAACCAAACCCAAGCTGTTGCCAAGTTTCCAGAGCCCACCCTCCCCCTTTCTGGGCTCTTGACCTCAGTAGGGCAGGCCCAGGGCGGAGGGCAAGGAGGGTGGTCTGTGCGTGCTCCTGGGATCCCTGGCCTTTGCTCTGTGCCAGAGGTGAAAGCCACCTGGGTGTCTTCTGTAGCTGGAAGACAGGGACCAACACCTGGCATGAACCTGAAGCTGCAAAGCTCAAGCCCAGAGGCGTGGCCAAAGCCTCCCGACCTCAGACCACGCGGGAGCCGGGCGGGATCGTCGAGGGAGCTGCCGCTTTGAGCCCAGCTTCTCTCTAGCATCGTTTTCCCTGCACCTCCCTTTCCCCAGTAGGCTGTTCTGGGTCTGCCCTCCTGGGCAGGCTGCTGTGTGTCACGGGTTTCCTCTGGTCCACGGCAGGGGGAACACGAGGGCAGCAGCCGCGGGCGCTGCTCTTGCCATGACAAGAGGCCTCAGGCATCAGGGCACGCCCGGCTCCACACCTGAACCAATGGCCTTGGGAGGAAGTGAGTGTCCCAGGTGTGAAGTCTGCATTGGGCCCGGAGGGTGGGTGTGTGGCGTGGTATGTAGCAGCCCAGGAGCCCTCGCGTGAGCAGCAGGATGCAAAGGCTGGTGGTACTGTGAGGAGGTTCAGGCCCTACCTAGCCCTGGAGCGCCCAGGAGCCGTGCTGTGATCCCTGCTGGCAAGGGAAAGAAAAACTTTTGATGCCTTAGAGGCCTCCAGGAGGGACCCCTGTGCCCACCCTAATGTAGCACTCCCACCTACCAAGCTTGCTGCTTCCTGCACCCGAGCCACCCCCACCGGCCACCCTGGTTCTTGGGGAAGCTGGCTTTGCTCCCCAGTGTAATGCTGGTGAAAGAGCAGAGGGGACAGGAGTTGGCTTGCGTGCCCGGCCCTCCACCTCTTCTCCCTGCATCTGAAAGCCCTTCCAGAGTGTCAGCCAGTCGCCCCTCGGGCCTGCTCCAGATACCTCATCTGCCCACCCCCCCCCCAGCCAGGGGGCCCCCAAACTAGTGCCGAATGACTATGTCCAGATTGGTGATGATGGGTGTTGTTGCTGTTGTTTTGTTGTCGTTTGTGAATGCTGTGACGCTGTGTGCCCGAGAGGGCGACCTCGGCCAGCCTTTCATTGGGCACCTTCCCTCTGAGCTGTCAGGACCACATCTGTCCTCGCCCGTGGGACTGCTGCCCGCCCCTCCCTTGCCCTTCCAGCCTGGGGCACACGCGTGCACATACACACATCTTACCTCTCATGCGTGTTTTACTTTGTGATGTTCAGAGTGGCTCACTGACTGGGAAGCTTTACCTCGGGGAGAGGGGAGGTCCGTTCCGGGGAGGTGGGGGAGACAGAAGGGCAGGGAATACCTGGAGAGGACGGGGTCGCCGGAACCCTTGCTCTCTCTAGGAACAGCTTCTCCCCAGTCCCAGGGTCCCGCCCCTGTCCCCCAAAGAGGTGGCCCTTGTTTACAGTGAGGACTTCGGTCACTGTGTCTCCGTTTCCTGAAATATAAACCGTAGTGACCCCAGACTGTAGAGAGATTTTTATGTGTTTGGATACATCTGCTGTGTGGGAAAAAAAAACTACAAAAACCCTAATTTTGTACATATTGTATTTTTACTATTGAACTGTATTCTAGTGGCTGTTCATGCTCCAAGACTTTAGGTATTGAGACATGAATACTACCCATGTAATAAGCACTTGCCTGGAATAAAATATAAACGGAAATAAACCTGCACTGAAACCTGAGCGGAGCTGCCAGCATGCGGCATCTGGGTCATTTTCTTGCAAGAAGCTGCCCACCGCTTTGTGGAGAGGCCTTGGGGAGGAGCCACCGGCTCAGGCCCTGCTGAGGCAGCGGCCAGTGGGCCGTTTTAGAAAGGACTTGGGACCTACTGGTTCTAATCGCCAATGTTCAGGTCTGAGAACTACAGTTCTCATCTTCCTGATTCTTTTGCAATACTTTCCACTTCCTCAAATCATCCCTACAAACACGATCTTGTTTCATCTCAAGAGCACAGTAAGGTATAAGCCAGACTAGCCCCTGTGGCAGATAGGGAAGCGGATTTGGGGTGACAGCTAGCCTGGGCCCCGTGAGACCGGTCAGAGCCCAGCTCAGGCCAGAGAGCAATGCGGCCCGGCCCAGGGGCCTCTTGTGGGGTGAGGATACTGGGAGTAGGTTCCAGTGGAATGGGATGGGGAACTTCCCAGGACTGCATAGAAGGGAGGGGCTGGGGCGATAGCCCAGCGGGTAGGGTGTTTGCCTTGCACGCGGCCGCCCATGCCGGCCCTGGTTTGATCCCGGCATCCCATATGGTCCCCGAGCACCGCCAGGAGTAATTCCTGAGTGCAGAGCCAGGAGTAACCCTGAGCATTGCTGGGTGTGACCCAAAAAGCAAAAACAAGGGGAGGGATGTGAGGAAGTGCCACTGGAGGTGTCACACTATGGAGGTGCGGGTCCCATCAAGGAGAAAGTCTCTGAGCTGTGTCTAGGGCTGGGCTGACAGTACAGCAGGAAGGGTGTTTGCTTACATGCGGCCGTCCTGGGTTCGATCCCCAGCATCCCAGATGGTCCCCTGAGTGCCACCAGGAGTAATTCCCGAGTGCAGAGCCAGGAGTGACCCCTGAGCATTGCCAGATGTGACCCAAAAAGCCCCCTCCCCCAAATACCCAAGAAACTATTAAGCTGTGTCTGGAACAATTCTGTTCTTATAACAACTCTCCCCGTTCTAGAGACAAGCACCTTAGGAATAAGGGAGAGGTCAGGAACGTTTAGCGGAGTCTAGAGACACTTGCAGAACTATAAAAGGTGGCCCCCTGCTCCCCACCCCCAGCCCTGGCTTTTCAGCTTTTCTATTTGATTAGGGAATGTGGATCCCCAAGAACGGGGAGGCGCAATGGCCATCGGTATCCTGGATGTGCCGTCCGCAGACTCCAGGAAGGCCAGTCCGGGTCCTGAGCTCCGACACCCACTGCGCCACAAGCCAGCAGCCCTCTCATGAGATGCTGGCCCCTCTGCTGGTAGCTGCAAGACGGGGTTGGTTCCTTCCGCCTGGAATTCTGCCCTGGGGTTACAAGTGCTACCTGGGCGCTCATACAGTGTTAGCACTGTGTTTAGCAGCGGGTCAACAAGGATGAAGGTGACTGCAGTGATATGACACAGTCACCTGAAGTCTATTGTTTTTCCTTTTTTTTTTTTTTTTGGGCCACTCCCAGCGATGCTCAGGGATTACTCCCTCAGGAATTACTCCTGGCCGTGCTCAGGGGACCATATGGGATGTTGGGGATTGAATCTGGGTCGGCTTCGTGCAAGGCAAACACCCTACCCTCTGTGCTATTGCTCTGGCCCCATACTTCTTTATCTTAGGCCAGGAAATTCCCCTTCCCTCCTTCGAAGTTCAGTTCCCCCGGCTCAGCTGAGGCTGCAAGAGAAGTGCCATGGTCAGGGAATGAAAACAGAAGTACCGAGTAGGAATGAAGAAGGAACTGCTCTGAAGGAGGGGAGAATCACTTTCCGGGTTGGAGAGTTCCCCAAGATGCTGTAACAGTGCTCTACTTACTTCTCCAGACACTCTACCCTCAGCCTAGCCCCCTTGTGGGCGGATCCAGGATCCCTCTATTCTTAGAAGCCCAGACGCTTATCTGGGCAATACCCACACCTCTGGCTAGAGCAGGGAGCGAGTATGTGAAGGAACCAGGCTACTTCCATTATAGGTCTTTTTTCCTCTTTTTGGGTCACACCTGGCAATGCTCAGGGGTTACGCTTTGCTCTGGCCTC